>JAVSBS010005869.1:0-29404 GCA_033124195.1 Coracias cyanogaster | reverse complement strand
ACGTCGGGGTACTCGGCCGTGCGCACGGGCGCGAGCATCTGCTTGGCCGTCGTCACCATGCCGGTGACGAGGCCGGGCACGATGCTGCGATCTCCCTTCGGGCTCATGCGGTGACCACCACCCCGACGGCCGTGACGGCGAGCTGGAGCAGGGCGAGCGGGACGAGGCGCGCCCAGGCGAGGTGCTGCAGCTGGTCCTCGCGCAGGCGCGGCCAGCTGACGCGGACCCAGATGAGCACGAAGGCGACGACGCCGGCCTTCGCCGCCGTCGCCGAGCAGATCGCGCAGGCGCGCGCCAACCTCAACGCGGCCCGCGCCGCCTTGGCGCAGGCGCGCGCCGCGGAGGCCGACGGTGACGGCGTCCGAACCCGGGCCGGAGTCCAGCCGGGTCCACACCTCGGCGCGCCCGCCGACCCGCCAGCCCTATTACCTGTCATTGAGCTGGTCCTCGGTGCCCGGCAGCGGGTGCACTACGAAGTGGATCGAGGTCATGTTCCGCGCCGCCGCCGCTGCCGCCCCCGGTGGAGGGAGGGAGGCGGACGGGGGCCGGGCACACAATGGGGGCGGGGGGGCGGCGGGGGAGGGGGCGCTCGGTCTCCCGGCCTCCCCTGGGGCCGCTGGTGGCCGCCGGCAGAGTCCTCGGCTCGCCCGCCGCGGTGCGGAGTGCGAGGAGGAAGGAGCCCGCTGCAACGACGCCGGGAGCTGACTCGGCCCGCACCGCACTCACACACGCGCCGCCATCTTAACTTCCAGCGGGCCCTTCTCCCTCCCTCCGTGCGCCGCGCCGGGGAGGGCGGGGCGGCGGCGCCCGGCAGCGGTGTAAGCCTCGCGCTGACTGGCAAACGCACGGCCGCGCTGCACCCCTTCACTAAGCGAGCCGCCGATTGGTCGAGAGGGCCTTGCGCGGCGCGGTGACGTCATGCGTGAGCTACGTAAAGGACCACGTGCCACCGGCGAGTAACCCCCCGGCGCGTGGGGGGTGGGGTGGGGTGGGGTGGCGCGGCGCGCGCGGCTCCCTGGGGCGCCGGATGGGGCCTTCCCCAGCCCGGCTCCTCACACCGCGGCCGGGCCCGAGCGGGGCGGGCGGCGGCGCTTCCGCTCGTCCGGTGACGGGGCCGGGCTGGCTCTGGGGCGGCTGCGCTGGCGGCCGTGCCGGGAGCGCTGTCCGGGCATGGGCCGCAGCGCCCTAACCCGTTCCGCCGGCCTGCCGCGGCCTGGTGGCGCGTTGAGCGCCTCGCGGGGCCCGCGCGGGTGGAGCCGCTCTCCTCCCCGTGAGTGCCGTGCGCCTCGGCTCGCTGAGCCCCGCCGGAGCCCCTGTGGGCCGGGGTCGGCGTCGGCGCGGCCTGCGGGAATGGTCGGGGGTGGGAGTGGGGCAGCGGGTGTATGGGGCCGTGCCGCGCTCCGGGGGGGTCTCGGTGGAGGATTGCGACAGGACTTTTCCCCCATTCCCGGTGCACGGGTGACTGCAGGTGTGCTTCGAGCCCGTTCCCCTTCATCGCCTGATCTCCCAAGTCGGCTGCTTGCTTTGTAATTCCTAGTTACGGGTAGTGTTGTCAGTCTTCCCTCCAGCAGCCGGAATTAGCCCCCCTTTTTCAGGGAGATGGGTGGTGTATCAGAATATAAAATTTTCTACTTTCTATCCCCCATCTCCTAAGCCAGTGAAACCCTCGGTGCCACTTTGGCTCCACACGCTTCCTCTGGGCATGGTTTGACTGCACCGTTCCAAAGAGCGTACCTTGCAGATGGAGCTGGTTTTAACGAATTAACATCTCAATTAGCTGAAAGTTGAGTAACAAAGTCAATAAAGCAGCCGTTTGTTTCTATAGAAACTAACATCTTGGCTGGGATTGTACCGAGCTTTGATTATTTAATTTTTTTTCTGGCTGGAATTCGGTGCTTTTGCAGCCTGATCTCACTTATTTTCAGGAAATTGGATATTTAGAAAACCAGCTTGGAATTTTTTAGCGTGTGAGGAGCGTGGCAGTCCCATGATAATGGTACAAAAGAATTCCAGAACCTAGTTCAGTGAGTTATAATTCATTTCTGAGGCTTTGTAATCATAAACCATAGAAATCTCAGTCTGTTTCTCCACTATCAATTTTGCAACTTTCCATCTTTGATTCTCCTTTCTTCCATGGCTGTTTCTCCAGTACAGCTGAAAAGAACTAATCCAGGAATCAGCTGATGTAGCTGCTTACAGCACAAAGATCTGGGGAGTTTATCAAGTTTTTTTTCAATAGAGCTATCACTAACATGAGGAAATGTGGCAGGGAGAAGAAATAGTTGTTGTGTTCCAGGTCTATTATTCTCAGGCACTGTTTTCCCCATGTGTTCTGCTCTTAAGTGACAGTGATGTTCAGATGCTTTCAAGAATACAAATACCCAATTTATCTTATCCTAGAAGGAAAATCCTAACCAGTTTCTGGAAATACACAAGGCATGGAATAAGACTCATTCTGTTTGGTAGTGAGACAGTGCAGTAGTTGTGCTTTTAAAAATTAATATATTATTTACCTTTTTTTTCCCTGTTAGGACAGAGCTAAGAGCTTTTCGATTATTTAGGTCTGCATTTGATTGTACCAAGTTTTGTTAGTTCTGCTCTTTTGCTTTTTTTTAACATGTTTTTGTTTCCCTGAAAACATTTATGTTGTTTATGCAATGAGACATTTTTCTAAGCTGTCTTGCTGTCAGTCTTTTCAACAGAATCACTTGGGTTTTGATAATCACCTGAAAAACCTTGCATCTCAATTTGATTATTTTTTTTTTCCAGACAAAAAAGTTACTATTTGCCTTTGACAGTCATTCCTCTTTTCCATTGAACTGCAGAAAGATGGGCCACATGAACTCCTGCAGTACACCTTGTTGCATCCTTGGGAATGCTTTCAAGGAGTTTTGCGAGGGTTTGGGAAGCTGCAGGTATTTGTATTTGTTCTTGGGATCAAGATCTAGTTCTTCAAAGCATTAACGTTTCCAGATAACATGACTCGTTCAGTGGAGTTCTCTTAGGAGCTAGGCATAAGGAAGAGGTTTCCATTACTCTCTTCCTTCCACCCTTCACATGCAAGCTTTATAAGTTAATGGACTATGGAAACCTATTCTATAAAAGACAGGAAAAGAGTTGGAAAAGCCCAGAGGGGGCACACGTCTCTTGGGGCTCAGCAGTCTGCTGCTGGTATTTCCAAGTAATCCTTTCCTGTAGCTTGGTTTACATGATGACTGAACCCGTGTTAGCCATTGCCTGTGGCTGTGCCAATGCAAACACTCAGCATTAGCAAAAACGGAAAAAAAAAAAAAGACATTTGTTCCACTGGAACTTGTTCTTGGAGCCAGAATAAACTTGAGTAGTGCAAATGTCAGCTTTTGTTCGCTATAAGAGTTTATACTGCTGGCTAAAATGGCCACTAAGCATATATGAGAGGACACAAAACCAAGTGTTCGGCTGCTGATGTTTTTACTCTAACAGGAGTTTTCACCATTGTGGAAGTTCCAGCACGCTGTCGGAAGCATTCATACTTCTCTAACAAGGTTGCAAGACTGCATCTTACTGGTTGGCTTTTGGACAACCAGTAAGGGGTAATGCGTTAAATGCCTGTCCACTGATGCCTTTCTTATAAGATAATTGTGCAGGTAACAAGAGTTTTATAGTCCTTTAATTAGAGGAAATGACACTTAATAGAGTTGCTTTCTGATAGTAGAGCTGCTCATTGTTACAACTGTTTTTAAGAACTTCAAAATAAAAGACTTTTCCTAAGTCCTCTGGATTGGCTTAAGTCTGTTGGATGGCAACATCCAATAGTGAAATGGTATTTAAAAATTTGCATTTATGAAGTTGTGAAAAAAACAATAATCGAACTAGATTTTTTTTCTTTACAAAATGTATCTTTAAGACAGGACTTCTGTCTGGGCCTGGGAAATTTAGTTCCCTGTGTTGCACAACTCCTCAGTGTATAGATGGTGCTATTTTCAGGCCTACTGATAGAGCAGCAGCTTCCTTATGAAGGTGTAGCTATAAATACACCAACACCCAACCAGTAAAACAAGTTCCTTGCTAGTATACTTGTCTGTGTGAGGGTTTTTGCCAGCTTGGAAATAAGTGTAATCCTGTGGCATTGTTGCTGTCGTCTGACAAATTTAAGTTTTGATGGGAGTCAGCATTTCCTGAAGTTTTTCAGGCTGGTAGAGGTGCATGGGTTAGAAGAGACCTCTGGAGGTCATCTCACCCAGCCTCCTGCTCCACAAATATCCAGTGCCAGTCGATCAGGAACATTCCCATTGGAAATGATTTCTGAATAGCAGGCAGTGGGGCAGGCTTATTCGTGACCACTCACTAAACCTGGCAGCTGCTGGCCTGCTGGTTGAACAGAAGTCTGTTAGTCCAAAAGGGAGGGGACTTGCTAGAGATGGGAGGACTGGGGGAGGAGGATTGGAAGGGACTTTGCTCTGTAAACAGTGCAAGGCGATGCTGGCAGGTGTGCCACAGGCAGCAGTGCCAGTGGCTGATGGGGTGCACTGAGGTCAGGGGGGAGGCCCTGAGCAGAAGTAAAGGCTTCAGGCAGCTGAAGGAGAGTCCCAGTAGGCACTTTCCAGGCTGTTAACCCTGGACGTCAACAGAGATGACATCAGGCTGGCAGCATAAGATCGTATTTTGCTGTGGAAGAAATGAGGCCAGCACTCCTGGAAATGCCAACAAGAATGCTGTGCAGAAGACTGCAGCTTCTAGATTATTCTGGGGGCTGGGCAGGAATTCCTATAGTGAGCAACAAAGTGCATTGCAAAGGAGGAAGTTTTCTTTCTAGCACCTTGTGCCACAAACTGAAGCAAAGCAGGTCCCTCGCTGCCTCTGTCTGGGTATAGCCTGAGAGTAGTTTGTCTGGAGATGGGAGCATCAGGCTTTTAAAGCACATCTGTGTGTTTTGTGACACAAGTACCTGCATTCTTGCAAGTTAACCCTAGAAATCGGCCAATTCCAGCTGAGGAGGACTGCACTGCCAGCCATTTGCTTTCTCCTGTCCTGGGCTACCTTTTGTTGTGTTCATATCCCAGGTTGTCACAGCCTGATTTTTTTTTTTTTATATATACATTGCTTTTTTCTGACAGCCGAAACTTTGTCTTCATGCCAGGTATCTGGTACCTGGCTGTCAAGCAAAGAGATTGCTGTAATAGAAAAATTATTTGTCTTGTGCACAAAATGATGCTGGTCTTTAAGAAGTACTGTTTAAGGCCACAAAAGTGTCAGTACCTTAATAAGGTCCAGAGCTGACGAAAGCTTGTTTCCCTTGGATTTTTTCTTACAGTGGGCTCTTCAGTGTCTAATAGTGCACACACTGTTTCTCTCTGCCCTGGGGATTCTCTGGCAACTAAAGAAGGTTGAGCTCTGCTGTGTTCTTTCCCTTAGGTGCAGTACTAACCGGTTCTGCATCTCTCTGATGCTTGGGTCAAATAAGCTAACAGAGACCTCTGAGATTAGAACCTTATGTTAAAATTTGGCCAAAAAAGACTCAAATGTTCAGAAGTTAATATGGTGAGCTAGACACGTTGACGCACAACCTGCTGGTGGAACACTTGCTACCACACATGGACTGAAATGTTCCCTGTTTAAAATCAGGCCATACTGCAGGTACCTGATCTCCCTTTCTCTTTCTTGTCTGAGCTGTTCAGCCTTTCTTCTCACCAGCTCTGCAGTGAAGGACTCCTGGGCTAGAAATTAGGATTCTGCAGCTATTTCTTTAGTGTACAGTCAGGGTCAGTTTCTTCTGTTTAGGGGAGTTTGCACGGTGCATCTGGGATTGAGGTGAGGTCTCTGCCAAGTGCTCAGTGGAGTTTGTAGAGCCACCAGTACCTGGCAAACCAGGATTTTGTTTTGGCAGATCCCTCACTTGACATTGCTCCTCACCCTTGTTGTAGCCCCTAACTTGCATCCTTCTCTTCCAGCTCCCACAGAGACATTTCTGAACACCTCTTCTGATATCCAGGACACGTCTTCTTTTCCAGGCTCAGTCACAAAGTTTGTGATGGCTTCTGTGTAGACCAGACCTCTCTGCTGACAAATGCAGCAGAGCATGACAAGATGAGCTCACCAGGCATCCCAGGCGCTGTACAGGAGCTGAATGTCTTGGGAACAGAGGTTGTGGACAGAAACCTTGTGTGTCCATCACTGGAAAGCAGTATGGGCAGAACTTGTGTGCATGGTGGGTGTATCTCTGAGCCTTTGTGTTGACGGTGTCACCTGGGCAGGTGTTCCTGTGAAGGCAGCTGAAAAGCAGAGTTGTGCTTATTTACATCAGAGCAGCTTCTTTTAAGCTTCTGGTAAGGAAAGACAGAACTTGTTTGAACTTTAGCAACCTAAAAGGACGGCAAGTGGCCTTAGCAGGGTACCTGGGTTCCTGTGGAATTGCCTTTTTCTGCTCATCTCTCTTCAGGCTGCCAAGGGAGCCTGGGTGATTAACTGGGGCAAAAAAGGAGGGGTACTTCTCTGTTAGTTGAATTTGATTGAGTTAGTTACTCTTGCCTTAACCATATTTACCTTCAAAAGTGGCAGTTTTGGAAAAAAATCACCTTTATAAATTGAGAGGTTGAGCTGCACTCACAGCAATCATTCTGTATGCCCTTGATTCATGTACCACCTTCCAAATGCAGTGCAGAGTACATTTGTTTCTGGCAGGAAAAGGAGTGGAGACCTTCCAGGGCAAAAGCAAGTGAATTATTTCATGGACTCCACTGGGGCCAGGATTTACCTTTCTCTGTAGTAGCCTATTTTTTAGCCACTGTTCCTCTGCTATCAAATAGCCACCTGTCATGGACAGCTATTTATAACACAGAAAGAAGTAGTAGATAGTTCTTGCATTTGGTTTTAATTCCACTTGGAAAAAAATATTAAAACTTTAAAAATTCAAGAGGAGTGAACTGTAGCATAAGGCAGCAAGCTCTGAGTGCCCGCACATTTGCAGCGTGACATTTTGAGGGGATTTGTGTTGGCCAGCTCTAGGTGTTCCTCATGGACTGAACAGCCACAGCTTCCCCAGAGATTGTGCTGCACTTCGGGAGCACCAGTTTCCATTTGTTTTCACCCAGATGTAGGCCAGGTTGCGTGTTCTGAGGCTGCTCCGCAGTGTGAGCCAGAGGGTAGTGAGAGGGAGAAGAGTTTTGAGCCCAAACTGGTGATTTGAATGACAACACAGGCACACTGGGAAAACTGAGCTGTTCATGAAAGGGCTCCACAGCAGCCTCTGGTTGACAGCTGGCATTTTAAGCAAACCAGAGGCTGTGTCATTTGAGAAGCAGTAAACAGTGGCTGTTTGGGAGAAGTTTGGCCTGTGTGGAATGAGTGTATAGAGAGGCTGCAAATTCACCATCCCTTCTGAAATAGCTCTTCCACATTTCAGCAGCCAGAGGCTCCCGTCCCGGGCATCTGGGCACAGTTTGGAACACAGCTCTCCAGAAGCTAAAACATTCTCATTTCTTAGACCACCCCATGCCCTTTAAATGGTGGGCTCTGCTTTCAGAAAAGATCTCACCATTCTGCTACAAGTCTTCTGAGCTTTCTTCTTTGTTTTTCCCCTCTTAAATTCCTGAGGGTATTTACATAGAACAGGATGGCTGATTTTTGGCTTTCCTACATGTTTCTGTAGCATATTCCTAAGCTGAGAACATAATTGCAGTGGGTTATCACAACCAGTCACAGAAGTGATTAAATTTAAAAAAAAAATATTTCTTTTTTAGGCAGCTCTGACGAGTGGAGGTTCCATGAAATAAAGCTTTGGGATTTTTATGGTGATGGATCTTCAGTGCTGAAAAGGAAGGGAAAAAAAAAAGTGCAGTGGTGACAGTGGCCAGTAAGAAATGCAGTACACGGAGATCTATGTTGGGAACTGCTTCAGTAGTTAACATTTAGCTTCAGTAGAACTAATGGAGAAAATAATATATAAATAGTCTGGAAGGGTATTTTCCATTGCAGCGTAAGAGGAAAGGGACACAGTTAACTGATGGATGAACATTTTATTGTGAGTAGCAGCAATTACA
The DNA here is from genome assembly GCA_033124195.1 of Coracias cyanogaster. Lineage (NCBI taxonomy): Eukaryota > Metazoa > Chordata > Aves > Coraciiformes > Coraciidae > Coracias > Coracias cyanogaster. Next base: position 21,386 of record JAVSBS010005869.1, on the reverse strand, counting down.
ATGCTTGTCTGTTGTATGTGCCTGTGTATGTGTTGGTGCATGTATTTCTATAGATAGGGAGGTAGTTAACATGGAACTGCAGGTGGATCTGGAAATACAGACTTACTTGCTACTAAAGGAACATACAGTAGTTTCACTTGCAGTGAATGTTGCCTGCTGCTGTAAGCTGAGGTGAGCTGAGGTGTTTGTAAGTTTATCGGGCTCAAATGATTTGGGCTGAGATGTTTAGTACTGCATATCTGCCTTTGTCTAATTTTTAACAGAAGTGTCAAGTAAAAGGTTTAGCTATTGCAAAAGGCGAAGATGGCCCTAAATCATTTTTGAAAACTGTAATGCCACTGGAGTCTGAAGGAGGGCAGTCGGTGTATTATCACTTGCAGGAAGCTTCAAAATTCACCTGAATTTGGATTCTGGGCAAACAAAAAACTGAACTGAATGTGCCTGGTAAAAACTTGTTAGCATTTTACAGATCTGTTTACTCAGAATTGTGCAGGAAGTGCAGGTCTTTGCCTGAGGAACGTACAGAAGTTTACAGTGTGTAAGGCACTGGGGCAGGAGTTCAGGTAGGCTGCAGTCAGAACGACAGGTGAGGCTACTGTTAAATGCATATCCATTTGGCTTCCTGTTTCCTAGGATTTATTCTGCTGCTCTGATAAACTTTGATTTAAAACACACTGAAGTGACAGTTCAGGCTAACAGACCCTTCTACACTGAAACACATCACTGCAAGTAGAAGGTGCTTTTCTTTGTATCTCTCTCCTAAGATGAGGGAGAGAAGAGCTGAGAGGTACAGTGAGACTCAGCCCACAAAGACCGCCTCACAGGCTGTCAATGATTTGGAGTGGGAATCAGATGCAGACAACAGATCCCTGAATTTAGGTGTCTCATCTCCCGCTCAGCAGAGACTTAGTTGCAGCAGTCAGTGGAGCTGGACATGTGATTCAGCTAAAGAAACGCAGGTATCCATTCTCTAGTGAGCTGCATCCTTCGTGGCAGTAGGAGGTGGAACACTGAGCTCACATTGGTGTGTCGACACTTCTGGGTGCACATCTACAACTTGAAGGGAAGCCCATCCCCAGTAAGGACGTGTGGGTGACAGGGATTCAGTCTCCAGCTGCTGGCATTGTTTCTCCAGTGTAGTGAGAGGAGAGGGCTGGACTCCCCTCACAAAGACTGGAGCTGCTGAGCCCTCCAGGTGGTCTGAGTGTGTGTAGGGCAGCTTGAGCCCCTCTGTGTGGGGTGGGTAAGGACATTAGACCTTATTTAGGATAGTCTAAGTGGCACCAGGAAAGAACACCAAAGGCTCTGCAATAAAGAAACAACATGGCTTGCTTAGAATTGTTTTTACAATCTCAATTGATGAGTTCAGACAAATAGACTTAACTGAGCCATCTTGGTATCCGAAACACTATTATCTACCACTTATTTTTGAAGCAATGTTTTAGATTTTGTTTTCAAGACAAAAGAGTCATTTAAAATTATGCAAATGAGTGGCCAAACACAAGGCATTATGCAAATTTGTGGAGGCAGGCAGCAGAGCATTAACCCTTGGCGCTGTATCTCACTGCCACAGCAGCTCTGGAGGAATTCCTTTCAGCCCTTGCACTCTTTAATTACAGTGCTCCTGTGGCAGGGCCTGAGGTGTGAGGGTAACCCTCCTGCACCTGCCCGATTACCAAGCAGGTTTAGGTTGACGGGGGAGGTGTGTTTCTTGCAGTGTTCACCTCGAAGTCCTGCCCAGCTGTACCCAAATCCAGCCTGGGCATCAGAAAAGACAAACATTGTGGCTGTTATCAGCTGTTTCATGCAAGTTGTTTCCAAGTTGTTTGAAGTGACTGTCATGGGAGAAATATTAAATTGCTTTTCGAAGGTCAGCAGTGCAGTAACACTTAAAAAACAATTGACACTGTCAGCTAGAAGCCATCCTAGCTCTCTGGGCTGGCTGGTGCGCACAAGATGAAGTAACAGCCCTGACTTTCTGGAGAGAAAGGCTATTAAAAGAGCTCCATGTTGTGCTAATTTGCGGGTTCAATAGCTCATTATCCTACCCACCTATAAAGGTGGTGGGAATAACTCTTGGCCAGGAACAGATGGGTTTTGATAGATATCCAAGGCCTGATCTGCTCTGGAAGTTTGCCCTGATCTCTGCAACTGATGCCAACAGCTGACATAGCCGCATTGGTACAAACACTAGTGCTGAGCAGGAAGTCCCATGGTTTATAGCAGTGAAGTATGGCAAATGGCGGGAGCTGGCAAATGGCGGGAGCTGGCAAATGGCGGGAGCTGGCAAATCCCCAATATGCACAAGGGGGTAAGTGCAGCTAACCTCTGATGGAGGTGCTGGATGATGGGTTAAATCAGTCATGATGGCAGCCAAGCCTGGAGAGTAAAGGAAAGGGTTCACGTAGGGTGGTTTTGGAAGGGCTGAGTTTGTGCCTCAGCTGTGCCCAGGTGGGATGCCAACCCTGTGAATATGAGGTTTGTTCAGCATCAGGCAAGGATGGATCCCGCTGAGGGCAGGAAGGAGTCTGGCTGCAGCATGGGGGGACTTGATTCCACATCTCCTCTCGCACTCGGTTCCTGATGGCTCTCTGAGAGAGCTCCCAGATTCACACAGGTGCCAGGGAAAACGCTGAGGCACTTGGCATTTGCTTTCCAGTTGCTAAATGAGGTGAAGTGGATTAATTCTTTCCCCTTTGCTGTCTTTGAAGAAATATGTATGTGTAGTGAATTACTTCAGTAGCAAATAGTGTCTCGGTGCTGCTCTAGGAGATGGGGATAATCTGGGTTCCCTTCCTGCATCCCCTTACACCCAAACTCTTTCAGGTTTGCTCTGCTCACCAAATTGCAGCCTCACTCCCTTTCTAGTTAAGGGTGTCATTTCAGGCTGGCTGTCTGAGCAAGTACAAAATGCTGAATAAATGCCTCAACATAGTCAAACCTGGATACTGTCAGAGAATGTACAGACTTAAAACCTATGGCCAGTTTCAAAGTGGATACACGTGCATGCGCACAAAGGTTAGCATGGTTTAGCTACTTGCGTTTTGCTAGGGTTTTAAGAGCACTTTTGGCTTAAAAATGTGATGTCTCTCATGGATTTGGAAAGCATGTGATCAACATCTGTTGGTTTCAGATATGCCAGAGGAGCTCAGCAAGAATGTAATAGATGTAGAGATCAGAGAAAAGATTGTTCCTGTGTATTGTTTTGTTTTTTTTTTAAGATGAATTTGGAGTTTTCCTGTTCCTCAGCTATTTAAGCAATGGACTAGTGATCTGGTTAGTGAAAAATAAAAAAGACACCCACCTGCATTGGTTCAGGTTTTTGTTAGTTTTGGATGGAATAGCTTAAAAGGATATAAATCAGACACTGCTGCTGTACTGCATTTGCCTTGCCAGCTTCAAAGAACTAAACTAGCCTAATAGGCAGAAATACTGTTTATGATGGCCCACATCTCAAGACAAATCTCAGCACAAAGACCATGGAAGGAAGTTGCTAGGAAACCTCTACAGTATGCTGGAGAAGTTTTGCAGCCCAGGCACCAGTAAAGAGAGTCATAATCACCTGCTGGCCTGGGCTTTTCCCAAAAACTGCAGTGCAAAACTGTAGTCCATATTTATTACCATAGATGAAGCATCAGGAGATGCCTCACAGACCATTTTAAAACAATGCAGCTTCGGGGGACTGTAAGTCATTCCCAGAACCATCCCTGAGGACTCAATGCTAAGGTCCTGTTCACACTAGCACTGAAGCCCTGACTTCTGTGTTCAGGCAATGTCTGACCAGGCTGCTTTCCTAGCACATCATCTCCGTTAGGTTCTTAGCAAAAATCTTTGCTTCTCTGGGCTCTAACCTTGTCCATGCTAAGATTTCAGTAAGGTAACTTTAAGCCAGGCTAAGCCTCTGGAGTCAGGGCCCCTGAGTCTCATCCCTTTTGCACTTGGTCTCAGGGTGGGTTTTGCCAGCAGATATTTTTCGCAGGCATGCTGCCATCTCAGGTGGTTTTTCTGCATGTGAATGCTCCAGAAAGTTGAGTTGAACCAATCAAAAATGTTAAAGCTGCAGGCCCACGATGTCAATGTGCACATGTTAAAGCCCCCATTTCTGTCATGATATCTTAATCCTCTTAACACTTGATTTATTTCCTATGGCTACTTCATAGCTGAACACATCCATTAAAGCCTGTTTCTACAAGGAAACTGATAACTGAAAGATTGGAGAATCATCAAGGACACGTTTTTCATTCATCATGAAGTCATCTGTCAGTCATCTCCGTGAAATTCCCTGTGTTTGGGAACCCCCTGATGGTGCAGCACTGGCAAATTCCTGCCTGCCACCACCTGTTCTTGCTACATCATAAAAGCCTGCTGAGCGTGTTCCCCACTCCCCCCTGCCCACCTGTCAAGATGATCCATCACAGCAAAAAGCCATTAGCACTCATAAGGTGGACCCTGGGACCTCCTCTCTTTCAAAATAAGCAATAAATTAAGAGAAACCAGGAAAGCATGTTAGACATGAGGATGCTCCTCTGAAGAAAGATTTCTTATTAAAACAAATCATTTCACAGTAAAGGAGATGTGATGTTGGTACATGACGCTGATACATGAAGTGTGGCTGTTACAGGATTTTCCATTCTGGTTTATCTAGTCCCTTGACACATGAAAAAGGAAAGATCCAGATCTTTAGTTTAACTTTAAAAAAGCTCTTGGGAAATCCTTTTTTTGCACAACATGTGATTAACAGCCCTGGATATTCCTGACAGGTTTAGACTAGCTCTGCAGTCGAAGGTCTAGCAGTGTTCATTAGCTGTGTCCCTGAGTGACGCTGTGGGAGGAAGGGCTTCAAAACATTCTGTAATGGCAGAAACTCTGTTGTTAATTTAATGAAAAGCCTTTTCTTCCAGTATAGTATATGGAGCAGGAAAGCTGTGTGAGAACTATAGCAGCTTCTGGAACTTTCCTGGTTCAGAGCAGGTTTTCTGCATTTCAGAAAGATGATACATGCACAGAAAGCATTTCCAGTGGTGTTACTGGAGTAAGGTTACATCCAAAGACTCCCAGTTCCCACTCTGTGGCTCAGAAAGCAGCACTCACCTCACCTGCTTTTACAGCAGCGATGCCCACGTGTCAACTAGTTCCCCGCACCTTCTTTTTGGTCAGTGCAGAGAAACGGGGACCCGATGGACTCAGCTGTACAGCTGCTGATGGGATTAACTGTGCCCTAGAGACACCCCTCTTCTCCACTGACTGCAGAAGAAATTTAGAGGGGAGTGGATGTGTTTGCTGTAGAGCTTCGAAGTGAGTGAACCCCATCAAGGTACCTGATGACTGCAGCCGGGGGGCTGTCTGTCTGTCCCTGCTCCAAAGTCAACCCTGCCCCAGATGGGGCATGGGGCAACACGCAGGCCCTGCTTGGCATCTGACAGCTGAAGCAGTTGCCTCTCAAAGCTGTTCATCCTGCCCCTTTGGTAGACACAGTTCCCCTGAAGCAAGGATGTGCTCCTCCTAATGTGTCACTACATGTCTGTTGGATTCTTGTTGTCTCCACGGCTGTGCACTAGTGCCTGTGCAGAGCAGAGCAGCACCTGGGCAGATCCTGCTTGGATGCAGAGCTACTACTGAGTGGTGAGGAGAAACAGGAAGGGCAAGTTCAAAGACAGGTGTGACACAAAGGAAAAGATGACGGTAGTAACACAAAATGAGAAGCAACTGCAGGTGCTGAACATGGTAGGCACAGCCCCCTGTACCCCACTGGTGTCCATTGGACTCTCACATCGCATCCAGCTCAGGCAGGACTATTAGAGGCAGGGTGCCAGAGCAAACTTAACCCTTGCTCATCACCACAACATCCCTGTGCATAGATAATTGCCTCTGCCAAAGCAGTAGCCCTCACATACCTGAGCCTGGGAGTTGCAGAGCATCTCCCACTCTGCCTGATGCATGTGGGCCATCTCAGAGATCGATGCTTCTAAAATAGGTTGTGATCATCATGGTTCACCAAAGCACAGGCTTAAGTTTAAACTCCTCAGTAATACGAGAAGTTGCTGCCTGACTCTGTTTTACATCCTAACAGTATTGCCAAAGGAGAAGGGAAAGAATGGAGATTTTACACAGTGACATGGAGGGATTCAGAATTCGTCTAAAATGAAGATTGTGAGAACAGTGGTTTTGTCTGTTCTTTGCTCCCTTTCACAATTGCAACTCCCTGGATGTGGTTAGAGAGGGCTCATGCTGTGAGCTGGGCTGCTTGTAATCACCGCTGCCTGGAAGTGCTTGTCAGTCCAATTTGTGCATTTTTCCAGTCTGTTTTATAATACAAATTAATGTTCCCACATTGTTAGAGATACTTGACAAGTTTCTTGGGAAAGCACACCAAGCTCCGAGGCTAACTTTTTTTTTTTCCTCTAGAAGAATTTTTCCAATTTTCATTCTTAAACCATTTAATTTGATAATTACCCAGACAGGATGAAAATCGATTCAAACAAATCTTGGGTAACAATACATCACTGAGATGTCTTGCGCTCTTCCTCCTCCACATGCAGCTGCAGTTCAGTGACGTGTTTACCTGTGCTGCCGTTGCTGCTCTGAAGCTCCAGCCCTTTTGGTAAGAGCCATTGCAGCTTTATGTAGCCTGGAGAATTTTATCTGTAGCTTCAGAACTGGCTTTTCTTGGGGTTGATTCACTTTTTGTGTCCAGGTATTCCCTAAATGGGAAGCTAGCCATTGAAAAGAGAAAAAAAAAATGAAAGAAAAATCCATAAATTTAGAAACTTAATATTTCACAATAATTAAGTGGTAAAAGCGTCTCTCACAGAGTGGCATGTCAGGATGTTTCTAATGCCTAGAGGTATTTCAAGGTAGAGGTTCAGGTCCTGGTGACCAGCTCCAAACCAGCCTTTCCTTATGCTCACCACTGTTGTAGCACTGCAGAAAACAAGCTACCAGAAGCTCTTCAATTTTAACCCCTGGCTTATTGTCGCGGTCCGGGTGCAAGCGTCCGTGCCACCTCCCAAAAGGGAACAGGATCGAGGGCAAGGCTTTCAGGATACTGTAGATAAAACCTCTGAGACCCTGAGATAGACTCACTGAAGAAATTAAGGCTGACATAGGTCCCATTTCACCACTGCTAAAGGTGACCCATGCTTAGTGTCATAAAGTAGGACCTGTGCAGCTGCACAGCTCGTCCTTCTGGGCCACTGCCATTGCTGCACCTTGTTGAGGAGATCCTCGCTGCAAACAAGAACTGCTCATTCTTCTTTAAATAGGGAAGAAAAGTTTCAGAAAAGGAAGGCAAAATTAGAGTTGTGGTTTTCTTGTGATCACCAAACCCCACATTTTTTTCCATCTATGCAGAGAGAAGCTGTCACAGAAATGATGAGAGGCAGGTAGTGAGAACTGACCACAAGAAAAAGATACCATTAGTACTCTAGAGTGCCTAGCTGGTGTTGGTGAGTAGTCTAGAATTATTTGGTAACTTGTTTCTCATTAAAACTGACAGATGTTTTTCTTCCTAGCAGAACAGATGAGAATGGAAATGTTCACATAATCACTGATTTCACTGAGATGTGACAGAATTATCAAGCACTTCAAATCTTTTTCAAGTTTATATTAATCCCTTAAAATATCAAAACACCAGCATCTAAGCAAAGGATTTCAATAATCTCACTTTTGATATTTCTATTATGTTTTATTTTGGAATGAAAGGAGATTTGAAATAATCAACTTTCCTAAGAAAACATGACTTCTGAGAGTCATGCAGCTCTAAGCATCCTTGCATAAGCATCAAGAAGCCCAGGGATTCCTGCTGACAAGCAGATCTCCTCCTGTGCTCAGTGATGCTGCAACCAGTCCAGCACGCCTGCCACAGAGGCATCCTATCATCATTCACATCCTATCAGATGCTCAGGGACATCTTCCACAACAGCAGCACCAATTGCCAACACCATCTTTTGGGGAAGTACTTTAAGCACACTGATGGAAACGCTGAGGTCCTCACCAGCATTCAAGTAACCTAGGCACATCTCTGAGAAGTGGGTAGGCCTTACCTTCATCCTGCAGAGGAGAAAACAAAGGGTGGCCTTAGCACATACAAACAATTTTCTGTGGAAGTGAACTTAGATGTTGTAGAAATGCAAGAGTTTTCATTAAAAGAGTTCTCTCTTACATTGCACTAGCACAATGATTTCTACTCCTACAGCAATGCTGAGTCTCATTTGCAGAGGACTGTCCTGAACAGAAGCAGATCTCAGACTATTACCTAACAAGATAGATAACATACGCTTTTTTATAGCAAATAACATTTTGTTCTTTATTTACATTTAGAAAGACAAAATACCTAAAACGGAAGAACAAGACCCAGCAAACACACTACATCGTCCTAAATTACACAGGCACCAGTAGCTCTTGGCACTTGTTTTCAGATGGGAGTTTGTGCCCCTGGGGTGAGTTGTGCGCTGCTGGGCAATACCCACCTCTCTCATTCATTCCCCTCAGAGCTGGAAAGCTCAGGTAGTGGCCGTCTCCACCTGCTCCACAATTTGCATCTCTTCTGGGCACCAGACTCACCATTTGCTGAGCTATTTGAACTAAATGAGAGCAGTAGGAGCACAGTAATGTTGGCTGAAAATGAAAGCTGAAGCAAGGGGATTTTCAGAGCAGCTTCAGGGCCTGAAGACTTCTGCAGTCCTCCTTTTTTGTGCTACAGAAAGGTAGCATGGGTGCCTGGAAATTACTCTGGTTGTGACAGAGAGAAGAAATTTCAATTTATCAGCAGGCTGTTTTCTTTAAGCACTGCAGCAGCTTTCAGAGACTACCGTTGGGAAGAGTGGACTGGCTTGATGGAGGTAGAAGGGAGCTCCATAGCATCACCCCCTCTGAATCTGCGTGATGGCAAGCAGCAGCTACGAGTGCATCTTCCAAGCAGTCTGCACCGCCCCATCAGCCCAGGAGCAATGGCAGGGGTGACATCTCTCTGAGATATTGATGTCACCAGCCCAATATGCCACTCTACTTGTTAGTGAGTGGGGGACATTCAGGGGGTTGAGGCTATTACAGAGGCTGTCACACGAGAGAAGCAGTAAGCAGGCAGAAAGCCAGAGCTAGTGGGGGGAATTTAGGACACTTGGGCGTTAGAAGAGGCTCTAGAAAGGGCAAGCTTAGTCAACATGCACAACTGACATGCCATGACAGACGTGCCACAGCCTTTTGCTCCAAGGTATGGTGCTGCAGAGTGTTTCTGCCAAGATCCTGTGTACACGTGGGATAAAGCATCTTTAGCAATGATGCTGGATACTGTGGTGCCCTGAAACGTGCTGGGGAAAGACCTGTCACTGTTTTGATTGTACTCAGGCATGCAGAGCTAGAGTGAGTAATACTGGGAGCAGGTCAGCAATTAATTGATTTTCTATAAAAGGCAAAAGTAACACTCATTTTCTTCCACCTTTCCTGTTTAGACCAGACCTTGTTAGGAAGAACAACTATTCATTTAGGTGTAAGAAAGCATGGCCCTGCTCTCAGATCTTCACTGCTATGTGTTGGTGGGAGAGCAGAAGTGGAAGAGAGCACAGGGTGATGTGGGAAGCATTATTTGAAAGGAAGACACCTTAGGACAGCAGTAGGAAAACAAGGAAAAGAAAACCCTCTTAAAGCTGACTAAGCCTCAGTGTGTCTGAGCAGCAGAGTGAGAAGTAAATCAGTGTAAAATATTCAGAAAACCATTTAAATTCGAATTGAAGGAACTCAATTGCTCCATTATGAGTTTCAAGTGGAGAAAGAATTCCTTGAGGAAAGACGTAAAAAGCAGTTATTGATGTAACATGAATATCTTTTCCCATGAAAGTTAAGGAGTGTTAAATATGTCAGTGAAACCAAGAGGATAACAAAGGATTGTCTCATTTACATAAACAGTGTGTTGGGAATCCAGAAATACTATCCTCAGGGGTTAATTCTGCAGGCTTGTGTGGGAAGTCAATGTCACTCCAAAGAGCAGGAGGCTGAGCTGGCGCCTGATGCCCTAGGTCTGCTCCAAGCCTTTCAGAGATACTTGGCTGGATACATAGGTGTACAGTTACATGGCTAATTACTTCCATTCCACAGGGAAATTAGGAGAGGGGAAAATTATCATTATTATCCATTTGAGCACATGGTTACCTGATTTCAGTGTGTGGCTGCAGTGTTCTCTGTGCGGTTGTGCTCTCAGTTAAACAACATCTGGCTTTCTGTACAAAGCTTAGTCCAGACTGGGCTTAAAGTGACATCCTTACACCACACTTAATAATGTGGCTGGCGTGTCAAGAAATTCTGGCTGATATCTGTAAGTCAGCACTGTCAAAACCTGCTAGGTCTGAAAATACATTGACCAAACTGTTTGAACTGATCCATGCTTGCTGCATTTGATCTGTTCTTGCTCAGAGACCGAGCACCTTGCATTTACAGCACAGGGTGACTTGCAGTGCAGGAAAACCACTAAGAGACCCTCTTTGCTAGAGGGAGTACTGGGACTACCCCACCAGCAGCTGGAGTAACACACAGTGTGGCAGAAGTCTCATCTTCCCATAATGACATGAGCTGAGCTGGTTTTTGAAATGACAGACAGACACCTTCAATGTGGAGCTGAGCTCAAAGCAATTCCCACCTGTCCATGTACCTTCTCAGCCATGTCTGATGCCCCTTTCAAGTGAGGCCATCCCTTTTCAAGCTAGGCAGACCCACATAAATGTGGGTGCCACTTCCCCGTGCCTGGGAAGTCACTAGCTCCACAGTGGTGACGGTGGCCAAGTCACCTGCACATGGTTGGTTACTCCTCCACTGTCTGCCCATAATTATCCATCCGTGCCCAGAAGGGCAGACAAGCTTTCACAACTCACAGGAATTAATTACAGAGCAACTCGCCTTCCTGCAGCACAAAGCTCTTCCTGATGCATCCCAGAGGCACCGGCAGCTTTACTCATGATGGGTGACATTTGCCAGTGTGACTGTCATGGCCCAGCTTGGCCATCCAGCCCACTCCCATCTAGGGCTGGTCAAGCTCAGGACAACACGTCAATGCCGGGGAGTTGGGAGGAAGAGGAGGAGAGGACATGGCTCTGGCTGTGGGAAACAGCCCATCAAGAAATGCTTGTTTAACACACAGCAGACTAGCTTGCCTCAGGAGTGAGCTGCTTCTGTAAATTAAACAGCTCCTCATGAGTCAGGAGCCCAACCTTTTATTACAGAGTTGCATATTTTCAGAAAGTGCTGGAAAAGTAGCTGGCATTTTGGAGAAGCTGTTTCACACTGCTGTGGCCCCAGTTCCTGTATACTTGGCTGATTGCCACGCTATCTCCACAGCTCACCAGCTCCATACATTCAGCACTTGGAGTCAGTCCAATGTGATGCTACCCTGGAAGAGGTGTCCTCCCACCATGATCCTCCCTTGATAAGAGGGTAAAAGGCAAAGGCTGGTGATCTCTTATGCCAGCTTTGTTGAAGAGATGCCTTCTTAGCAGCTCCACCTGCAACACTCTTCATTCTCTTAAACTAGAGATGCCGTGAGTCTCATTGCTCTGCAGCAGCAGATGCAGGTCTCTGGTGGAGGCCTAGCAGCCTCAGAAAGTGTCTTTAGCTGTTTATGGTGATGCTTTAAGACACAGTACCTGCCTTCAGAGGGTCAACCTCAGAGGTGAGGCAGAGAGATTGCATGTTGTCCTTGTCTGGTGATATATGGTGGTAGCATATAACTGAGGGACTGCACTCTCCCCAGCTCATGGGTAGGCTGGAAGAAGCTGGAGAGTGGTATCTTCACCCCTCACCTGCCTCTAGCCCTGCTCTGTGGAAAGAGGTAACCCATCCATTCCACCCCCTGATGGAGTCCATGGACATCATCGCTCTCACAAGGTACCATGCAGGCTCTCTTTGTTTGGATAGTTTAGCATGACAAACACAGTGGTGAGTGGAGCAGCCCATTGTCACCCTGGAGGCTCATGGAAGATGCTGTGGCCCTGCAAGCTGATGCCCACATAATGCTGAGCCCAGTGCATGGGCTTAGCAGGTTTTTGGGACTGGAGGAGTTTATCTGAGCACTGAGTTGTTTAAGATATCCTTAGTTGCCTCACCAGGCACCTACTCACAGTGACATTGCAGAAGATGCCAACTACGCCGTATTTCAGAGTGAAGCAAGACCAAGAGAGAAGGCTGGGAAATAAGGCAGAGAGAAGGTAGTGAGAGGCAAGACCCACAATCTGGATGGTTTGGAGTGTTTAGCCAAAAACTGAAGCCAGTTTATGGGTCAGCTATGTACCTCTCTCCAGCTTACTGAGATGTGTCAAGCCCAGGCTCTGAAGGACTAACTAACATCTCCAGTCATCACAGAGTCCCAGACCATTGGCTTGGCATCTGTAAGGAAAAAACTTGCGTCGTTCAATCTGCTGCTGTTGTGTTACGAAGTCATCCATTTCTCCCCAAAATGGTAGTTGGTAACAAACCTTGTCTTTATGGTTTACCCACCCTGGGCAGGTTGCTTGCTTCCCAACCTGTCCTCCATTAATCTTACTGTACTAGGAGCAGGTGACATAAGTAATTCAGGGATTTTTATTGTTAACATTTGCTGGGTTTGATGTACCAGGCTGAGGTGGGATCTGACTTCTCTGAACCATTAAGACCACAGGTTTCTCTATAGTGCCAGCACTCAAAGGGAGTGAAACACCGGAAAGGGACACCAGGCAACCCTTCCACTGCCATTGTTTGCTGAGAGAGTCAGATCAGTTTTTCTCCTCTGAATGCTTTTGAGGTCCCTTTCCTAGAATTGACATCCACAGACAATAAACTCTGTGGGAACACTACTGGAAATGATCACATACAAGTGAGAATGCTGAAACTAAATTTATAATACTCAGTTGCCATAAACTGCAAACAGTGCTAAATGCTAGAAAAAGGTAGCAGATGCCTTCCAAAGCTGTTTTCAAGTACATGTGATCAAGAGAGTCGCTTGTCACAGCCCAAGCAGGTGCACACTTCTGCTCAACCCCTAGGAAGTCACAGTAAGGATGATCACCATGTAGATCTTTATAGAAAAATCATAAAACATAAGACAAAAATTAGCTGTTGTCTAGTCTAGCAACCCATCCAACCCTTATAAGTACAGAGTGAGTGATTTGCATGGAAAGACCAAAGGTTTAAGGTGTGGAAGTGTTAACTAAAAGCAGCGATAGAGGCACAGCAGCAGAGCGCGCTGCCAAGCACACAGTTCTTGCTTAGGTGCTGCAGCAAAGGGAAACAAGGCTACAAATTACTTTCAGAGCTCTATATTTCCATCCAGTTTAGAAGCTACCGCCCTATTTTCAGAGCACTGAAAAAAAAAAAGTCCTACCTGCAGATAGGTTTTTATGATTTTTAAGCACTGATTGAAAATCTAAGTAAAGATACGCAGTTGATGTGACAGTGCCCTCAGGGACGAGCAGCTCCACGCACAGACGTTTCAGGAAATCGTTGTAAACTAGCATTTCTACCCCTGGGCTAATTGATTTCACAGCGAGCATTCGCTGACATGGCATTTCATCCTACTGCAGGATTTCCCGGCAGGTTCTGGAACATGGTAAGACAAGGAAAAGCCTGCACTGTTCCCAAAGCAGGGCCATCACACACTGACCTTCAGCCTGTGATGGTGGGACGGGAAAGAGGGCACAGGAGGAGAGCAGCAGCTTGGCAAATCTCTGCTTGGCTGATTTGTGTCCACAGACACCTACTTAGCCTATGTAGGATGTGTGGTGATGCCCTATGAGTTTATTTTTGCATGCAGGTCCTTCTGCTCAGTGCTCAGTTTTGCAGGCCATGCTGATGCTCTCCAGGTCTGAGAACAAACTCCCTGGGTGAACATGCCTGTGGGGAAAAGCTCACACCCCCTGGCATAAGGATGCATCCCAAAGGAGGCAGCACCCCATGGCAGGCAGCACCTCTGCCAGCAGAGCCTCCCTGCTCTCCTGCAGGGTGCTTGGTGAATCCCTAAACCCCCTCATTTCATGTGCTAGGGAGGTTTAACTTCAAATAATTTTCAAGCTGTTACTTTTCCCGCAGGAATTCTGAAACATGTCCTCGTGTTCAGCATCTTTCCTCTGTAACGGCTCCTGCGATCCGTACACCAGGACTCTGCAGGAAGATTTAGCTCGATGCTCAGTTTGAGTGGTCTGCTCCAGATCTCGTTTCTTCAGATGGGACTTGGCAAACATAACTTCCTCTGTGAAATAAAGGATTTGGGCTCTTACCATGCAAGAGAGTCCTCCTGAAAGACTCTTTCATGTGGAGCCAAAGAGACTAGAGAGTGTCAGAATTTTAAAGACAAAGTACTGCTGTCAGAAAGGTATACAGACTTCCTACAGGAGGGACCCTTCACACATTGGCAGCCTCTGAATTCAGCTTTTAAATAAAAGATTTGTCTTTAGACTGAAAAAAAGTGATGCCTTTTATGAGTAATAAGGCATAAAGCAATTTATTTTTTTTTTTTGTGGATGAAACTACCATTCAATATAAAATAAGCTGGCTCTTGATTTACTGAAAAACCAAACTTATATTTCGCCTTAGGGAAATACACATCATCCAGCTCAACAGCTTGCAAGATGCCTGAGAGATGAGGTTGTTGTTGCTGATGAAGGTGGGATTAACTTTTGTGTCACAGGCCAGTCTGAAGGAATATGGCTCGTGTCTTGAGCTACAGCTCTTATCAGAGATGGTGGGATGGAAGCTGGTGGTATCATAGTTGGGAACATGGGTTTGTTAAGTTTTGCTTTGTAAGTATGTATTAAGCATTTGTCTTTTAAAAAAGATCTTTCATTTGTGGTATGTGTAAATGTAATTAGATTAAAAAAAAGTTGTTTGAATGCTTTGATTTATGCTTCCATACGATACACTGATGTTTGAATGTAAGCAGCATCCAACAGGCAGCCTCACATATTTTTGTGCAGCCTGAGATGTGACCTGCTCCTCTTTGTGGTTCATGAGGTCTCCTTTCTCACTCTCTGCTCAGCTGCCAGCAGGTCTGACGCCCTCCAGGCAGTCGGCAGCAGGAGCAGCCCCTGGGGCCAGCTTGGTTTTGCCTCATTGGAGGCTGCAGGGAACACTTTCTTGTCTGGGGTTACTTGGGCTTTTGGATAGAGCCAATAATTGTGGAAGGTGGTTGCTCCACAGGAAGGTGCCAGCAGGGTAGAACAGCTCCTGAGCTTCCATGGGGCCTTCTCCTGCTCTCCTAAATACACAAGGACTACGCATTCCCACGGATACTCAATCCACTGCAAGCCCTTAAAGATCAAATTTCCCCAATATATGAAGCAATCCCCACTCCTGTAGTCATCTCTTAGTTTTTGTAGCAGTATGACACCCAGAAGGTTTTGGTGTCAACACTGCTTGTGATTAAAGTACACCACAGGCGCCCTTCAGGGCGCCAGGCAAATCCATCCATGCCATGAGCCCTGCCAACACTGAAACTCATGCGGGTCATTCTCAAGAAAAACTGATGCAACAGCCTGACAGGACAATGATGGCTTCAGACATCCTCACGGCAAGAGCTGATGACTCAAGCACACCTGCCCAAGCTCACTGAGTTTGCAAGCAACAAATCCCAGCACACACAGGATCCGCAAAGGTAGAACTGTCAGTTCAGTTAAGTGCTTCCAGCAGTGCCCCGTGTGCATGCAGCATGTGTGCCCTGTCTCCTTCTCTGTAAAATAATGGCAGGATCCGCATCCTTTTTTCTGCCTTCCATCGACTTAAATCCTCATGGTTCCCACTCTTGCCAAGGAAGCACCTTGTTCTGACACATAGGCAGGTGAAAGCTGCAGAGTAACATCTGTAAAGGGGGAAAGCAAAGACCTGGATCTGCTTTTCTTAGCATCTTGTTTGCTAAATATGATGTGAGAGCAGGGACATAAATATTTTTGAAGTTGCATGTTCTCAATGCATTCCCGGAAGTACCTTAACTGCAGCTGTCAGTAAGGGATGTAAAGAGGACCTCCCATTTCTGTAGATTTTAAACCGTTTGCTGTGTTTTTCCCATTTAAAAAAAAAAAAAAGAGGCAGAGAGCTAACAGGCAGAAGAAGTTCCTGGTGGGAGCAGCAGGTTTGAAGTCACATCTGAAACTTGTTGCCACTGGAGAAAACCCCAGGAGAAAAGAGCCAACAGGCTGGGGAGGCAGCGTGCTCTGCTGGGGAGAAGCTGTGTGGGAGCTGCCGTGAGCCCCTTGCCTTTCCCTGGCGTACGCTGGGGAGCTGGTGATGCTCCCCGGGGTGCCAGCACCCCTCAGACCAGCCTAACATCTATTCAAGCCTAGGCTTCTGGTCACCTTTGCCTAGCACCATGGTAGGCCGTGCTGGGTGTCAGCAAAAAATGTACATAGGCATCACATGTCCAACACCTTGTGCAAAGCACTTGCAAAAAGAGGCAAAGCATAAAGAGCAATTGCAGCTTTCCTTGGTTTACACCTTTTCTTTAAGGCTGTGGTAGAGAGCAGCAGAAGCAGCAAGGAGGGGAAGGCTGTGGGGGGCTGTGCTTTTGCAGCAGGTTGGCAGCAGCCCACCGTGGGTGCATGTTTCCCTTCTCTCAAGGCAGTGATGGTCGGGACCTGGGAATGGGAACCCCCATGAGTTTCAAGAGGAGACCAAACTTAAAAGCCTGAGTGGAGACCTGTGCTTTATCCATGGGGATTTATGCCTGGGAGTGGAGAGGGGCGGCTTGCTTTCCCTCTGTGCTGGTATGCCAGGGCAGGAGAGATGAGGATAGTGTGGGCAGCCAGCTCAAAACCACACTCCAGCCGGAGTGGGGCCTGTGGCTCTGCTGCCCAGCCATTGCACACATACCCCACCATGCCCCAAGCCTCCCAGTATGTCCCTGTGCCATGGGTTCCATAAGTGGGAGCAGCAACAGTGTTTGTACATGGACCTGGGCTGCACTTCCCATGGCAACAGTGGAGCTGGGGCAGGACGGCAGACCCGTGATGTCATAAGGTGCCCACTGGAAGGCTGCGTGAGCACCTGTGGCTCTGCTCACACACTCACCTCTAGACAAAACTCTCGAGGTAATTTTTCCCCCTGACGAGTGCAGGCTGCCACAGCCATACTCGCTGCACTGTGAAGATGTCATTGTGCAATCGCATTTTGGAAGAAGCCAAGCAGGATTTGAGGCAGGTGGAGAGGGAGATGCAGAGGCAGATGAGGATGCTGGACATGCACCTGCAGCAGCTCCGCGAGGACCTACCTGCGTCCAGCCTGCGCAGCCCAGCCCCGCACCCCTGCTGCCTGTGCCAGCCCGACCCCAGGCCCTGGGAGAGAAGGAGCCTCACCACAAGGCTGGATGTGGAGCAAGAACAGGACAGGTAACAGATATGTCCATTTTTTCTATGGATATCAGCACCCTCTAAGGCAGGATGAAGAGTGGTTTGACATCAATACCAAGAGGAAAGGTGGAAACAGATAAGCAAGATGGGAGACAAATAGCCAGTTTTGGGGAAATTATTTAAAAGAGGAGCAGGAAGGCACAGCTTGTGCAGCCAGGCAGCCTGAGAGGAGCCACACAAGCAGCATCTGCTCCAGAAAGGGTTTGGACCATGGTGTTGTGACATTAACCATATTGCAAACTACATCTAAAGCAAAGTACACAACTAGATCCAAAGATGTTCAGCTGTGGAGCAAAGTCTGTCTCCAACATTAATTCAGTTTAAGCGTGGTAAATTTTCTTCATCAGTAGCCAAAATGTGCCTGTATGTGGTGGGGTGCAGCACTGACACTCCACAGGTGTGCGTCCATATTTTCCCACCTAATTCAGCAGCAGGAACAAGCGTCAGAATTTCTACATCTCCATTTTGACCACTGGTGTGATGATTTTGTTTTGTTAATGAAGTTCAAGATATACTCTGGTAGAGATAAAGCCCAAAGGTAGTCCTACAGAAAGGGAGTTGATCAATGACAAAACTTTAATGTTTGGGTTAAGGCACAACCAAACTGCGAGAGGCTAAGTCCCTTGGTCATCAGCAGTGGTCGAAGTCTCTTGCTGCATTTGTGGCATTGGTATTTTCTCCTCAACTCAAGCTTCTGTTTGAGCTCTCTTGTGTTGAGCCTGTAGATTATGAGACCTTCCTCTTGGCAATTAAAAATGTGACACTTTTGTTAGCTGTAGAGGAACAAGTATCATCCCACAGTCTGCCATGTACGTTATCTGCTGTGTGCAATAAAGTTAGAGGAAAAAGGAAAAAAGCCTGACCTCTGGATTAATTTTACACTGACTTCAGCAAAACAGAAAGTTACTATGAGGTTACTTTAAACTTACCCAGCAGCTACAGCTCATGCAGGGCTGTTGAGTAGCAGATTTCAGATCCCAGGGGTTATATGACTGATATCTGTGTCCAGATTTTCATCAGCACTTTGGGTACCAGAGCTGGGTAGGTGCAGCATCCCCTCGCAGAATCATTGCACATCACAATCCCAGTGAAGGAATGGAAATTCAGTCTGAATGGAAGCTAGGGGAGGGTCTCAGGATGGGTCATGGGATGCTGGGACACACTGTCCCAGAGTGCCGTGTTCCCTGGACCTCCTATGATCTGTTTGAACAACTTGCTGGTTTGAACACAAGTCCGTACCACTTCCATCTGAAGCCACACCACAGCAGGATTTCAGCCCAGCACACTGGGGAATTCAGCCATCCCCTTCCCACAAAATGTCCTGGGAAGGACCAACTCTTGTCAGCACATTTATTCTCCAACCAGCAATATAAAAAGCAAAACAACCCAGAGGGTTGGGGGGAGGAGCCATCTCTCACAGTACATTCATCCCAAAATCACCACAGCAGGTTGAATCATTGCAGGCTTTATGTAGGATTGCTGAAATGGGTGTACCTTGCTAACGAACCACTCATTAGGGATTTCTCACCTTAGTGGTCATGCCTGTTCCCTCATGGCTTGCCCTATTTCCTCTTCCATCACACCCATTATCTTCTTAATTTGGTGCCTTGTGTCCAATTTAGCTATTATAACTGAGGTGACCCTTCCATTGTCTACTTTACAAATGGTTTGAATAAGAGCCAGTCTTCTGGTTGAGCAGAGCTGCTGTTTGATAGTATTAGAAATCATTTTAATGTTTCAGTGAGCCTCCAGCTCAGCTCTGCAAGAGCATTTTGTGGTTTTTTTGCCAGATGTGTCTCCTATTCACTCATAGTTTTAAACAAAACTCCTAACTGGAAAATGTGATCTATTGTAACTATTTAAAATGCAGATGGCATAAGATGGACACACATGGCTTTGTGGACATATGGTCATGTAAATGAGGAGTTCTGCCTTCTCTGTATTTAGGTAAAATAACATTTCGGCTCTACAATTGCCCCACCCCAAGAGGGAATACTGAAATAGTTCAGACTGCTGTGGTGTGCAGGTGGGACCTCCTGATGCTGCAGACACCACCCCAAGTGCTGTGCATTAGCATGAAGATGCATCCAATAGTTTCCCATTTATTTCTCTTGTCCCTAAGGTGGTTCACCCCTTCCTCTGTGAGCTGGACTGAAAGGCTGTCCACCTGTTTTTATTCCAGCATGCAAAGAAGACTTAACAGGACATTGAACTCTTCCCATGATCACAAGCTATTGGCTTCGATGGATGTGAAGGGGTTTGACCCCAAGGAAGTCACTGTAACGGTGAAAGATGGGAAGGTGAAGGTGTCAGCGGAGCATGAGGAGGAGCACACAAGCACAAGAGGGAAGGAGTATAACTACAGAAAAATCATGAAGGAAGTCAGCCTGCCGCCAGGGGTGAGCGAGGAAGAGGTGACCTACTCACTGGGACCCAACAGCGTCGTGAAGATCAAAATGGCACGAAAGTGCTGTTCTTGTCCGCTGAGCCACTGAGCTGCAGCAGGGAGCAGCACCTGGGTGCAGTCGTTCCTCTGCCATGTCTGTCCTCCCCATCGGCTTCAGGTCTGTCCAGGTGCACCAGCAGATCCTCGGGCCTCCTCTGAGATAAAATACAGTATTCTGAGCAGATGTGTGTAAGCCTCATTTTGAAGGGGTTTGGTGGGCAAAAGGGGATGTGCCAGCAAGAAAATGCAAAGATTGTTTGGGGCATACTGGGCTGTGGTAACTTGCTGGGTAATGAAGGCATAGAATCATAGAATCATTATGGTTGGAAAGGACCACCAGGATCATCAAGCCCAACCTTCACCCTAACATCTCTCTAGCCACTAGACCACAGCCTCAAGTGCTACCTCTACTCGTTTTCTAAACACCTCCAGGGATGGTGACTCCACCACCTCCCTGGGCAGGCTGTTCCAGTGCCCAGCCACTCTCTCAGTAAAGAACTTCTTCCTAATATCTAATCTAAACCTCCCCTGACACAACTTGAGGCCATTTCCTCTCATTCTGTCATTAGTAATTTGGGAGAAGAGACCAACGCCAACCTCCTTTTAGGTTGGAGGTAGTATGGCTGGAGGTAGCATAGCTCAGGGTGACTACTGCTGTTGCATACAATCTCATGGATTTTAAAGGCTAAAAGGCACCATTTATGATCACTCACATTTCTATAAAGACACTTTTCTCAATTCCACCACTTTCATTTGAGCTGTAGGATATTTCTAGGAAGAAAACTGATAATATATACCTCCAGGGGAGGAGCCTCCTTCCACAAAAAAACCAGCTGGACCATTTGTCCCCTTGGTTTGGTTCTTGCAGTGGCTGCCAGGCTGGGAAGAGCTGCGGTTGAAGGACAGAATCAGAAGACACTGGGATTAGAGCAGAGCACTTACCAGCTGAGGAGAGGGTGATTAAAGCATTTCCTGCTGTAGGAATCGATAGCTCCCGATTAATAAGAAAACATTTCTCATGTTGGAAGACGGGGAGAATTGTCGATCTACTTTCTTCAAGGTAATATTAATGAAAAATTTAAGGTCTAAAGTGGGACCTCACAAAGCCACAGCCCTCGCTCTCCCTGAGCACAGGAACGAGCAGGATCAGTGGGATGAGGGTGACAGCAAGGGACAGCCTTGCACAGGGGTTGCATTTACTGCCTTGGCCTCAGCACTTGGGCATGCAGTCCTGTGGGAAGCAGCACTAGCTTTCACTGCAGAAAGGCACGTAACAAGACAATATATCTGACACCTGCATTTTGCAAACTGTCTCTCCAGCAAGTACTACCTGGTTCAGGCTTCATGACCCCTGGGCCAGAGAGGAAGAAGGTTGCCACCTCTTTTTGTGGCAGTAATTTAACCTTAGTGCTATAAATGAGCTGCTTCTGTCATGTTTTCAGCATTAAAAAAAAAACAACTTATAATAAATTTTAAGCTTTATGGGCTTGGTGCGTCACTGGGTCACTATAGAACCACACAACCATAGAATGGTTTGGGTTGGAAGGGACCTAGTCCAACCCTCTTGCCATGGGTAGGGACATATT
>JAVSBS010005868.1:0-11511 GCA_033124195.1 Coracias cyanogaster | reverse complement strand
GACCTAGTTAGAGATGTCCCTGCTTATTGTAGGGGGGTTGGACTAGATGACCTTTAGAGGTCCCTTCCAACCCAATATATTCTATGATTCTGAAAAACCAACCTAAGAAACCCAAAAACCTAGGAAAACCCCTCATGATTTGGGTATGTCTTTTTTTTTTTTTTTTTTTTTTTAGAATTTGGGGATGAAAGATAAACCACTTTATCTGTTTGGTTTTTTTATACTTCCTATGTTCCAAACTTTGAAAGCATATAATCAGTTTTTCTGTTACTGTTAAGATTAGTTACCTACCCAGGTGCATTTTCCAAATGCAATTTCTTAATGTTGCAGGTTGGCTCCTTCCAGATGTTTGTTGAAGGATATAAGGAAGCTGACTACTGGCTCAGGAAGTTTGAAACTGATCCTTTACCTGAGAACACAAGGAAAGAGTTTCAGTCACAGTTTGAAAGATTGGTTATCTTGGATTATGTCATCAGAAATACAGGTATTTGTTAGTGTGTCTTGGTATCTATGTACTTTTGTGAGGCAGAAATGGTAAGCAATGCTGGCTGAAAGTTGCTGCTGAAGACTTAATGCATATCAGATGCTTTTCTCCTAATTAAAGGCCAGAATGTTGCATTTTAAACTTGAAAAAAATTTACTTCTGGATTCAAACATTAAATATTGCAATATGACACATTCCAAACAACCCTTTTTGGCTGTTACTTGCTATTTTTAAGCAAGATAGAATTAAAGCATAATGAAAGTATTTGCTCTTTAATTCCTATCAGTAGGCTATTAACTATTTCCCGCTGATGAGGTTAAGGGATGGTGGGGTTTCAGGAACCACGAGAAAAGCCATAACTACCATTCCTTTCATGCTGAGCTGGAGCCAGTAACAGCACAGTCTTGCATCAGTGTAAAATAGTTCATATTCACTGCAGCTAGACACTGAAGTACAACTGTGACGTAGGTCTCCCAGTACTCCTGCATTCCTGTTGCTTTCACTTGGAAGCTGGCATTCTCCTGTGGGTTATGTAGGTGATTTAATTCTTCAAGAATCCAAAGGCAGGTTTATATTTGAGGTACTTTCTTTGCTACTTTGTCAGAGGTGGGCATCATTACTCTTCTTCAGACATACCAGCTCTTGTTCATTTCTCTTTTCTTAAATGCACTTATCAGAAAGGAATCCAGCTAACCTGTGTCTCTCTAACCTGTGGCTTTTTAGAAGCAAACTAGAAGAAGAAAGTTTCATAAGAACATAACGCTTTCTAGCTGCTGCTATGGTCTGTCAGCTTTATCAAATAGATCCCATTGCTTCCAAACAGTGGCTGTGTCCTGTGACGTTCTTAAAATTGTGAGGATAGTACTCAAATTGCAAAACCTCATTATGTGGATGATTTTACCTTCCTCTAATATCTCTCATCACAATAGAACATTAAAATCTTCTCGTGGATGTTTAACTGAGCTTAAAGGAGCACTTTAAGGTGACAGAAGGACATACGAATCCACGTAGCCTTTGTCTGAAAGACCTTTGTCAAAGTTTTCAGTATCTCAATTTGGTCTGAGTGGTGCAGATAATTTCAGCTTCTAAAAGGTTCTTCAGGGGTTTTTTCCCCCCTTCCATCTTTGAAGAGTCTGTTTTCTCCATGTAGTTAAGCATCACACTATTTATGATTTTGGAGGGCCTCTCTCTTTGCATCAGCATTAAAACAAGCTTAAAAATTTACATCATTTTGGTTGCTGCTGCTGACAGGTTTTATTTTCCCCAGGAAAAGTGCACACTACAGCCCATCTTTCTGTGTAAAATGGATTAAAATAGTTTATCTTAGCTTTCATGATGTTTTGCTGCATATTCAGCCAGTTGGGGAAACTAAAGCAGTAACACATACCTAAGAACACTTGATAAATTTTTGGTCTTCCCAGTAAATCAGTTGCCTCATTTCAATAAAGTGGAAACAAAACAGTTGTGATGGAAAAAACCTTTTAAAACCATTCTGCCCGACTCCTCTGGTAAATTCTCAATTTACAGTATTAGTAATTGTATATCACTTTAGATGATGATTTCTTTATAAATGATGTGTTGTGACATGCATTTTCCTGTTTAAAGACAGAGGTAACGATAACTGGCTAGTCAGGTATGAAAAAAAAGATGATGGACTTGATCTGTCAGATAAGGTAAGAAAATTGTACTCTGAAACTTATGTTCTTTAAATTGTTTAGTTTTATAACTTGGTCTTGCAGGGGATTAAGTGTGTGGCTTTAATCCTGGTGCATGGTCTCAAGAAATGTGATAACTGCAAATTATTCTGGGAAAAAGAATGTAAAAATTCCTTGGCTTAGACTCATCTGGATAGAACAGTACTAGAATTTATTTTCATTGTTCTGTATTTTTTTTCTTTATATCTTGGTCTATAATTATGATAAAACTGCCTGCTGTTGCTCAAGCACATTTCTTCTGCTTATTTATGTGCTCTGCTTATCTTGTATTTAGGGGAAGGGCTTCTCTCTGATGGTGGTAGTGTTAGAATTATACATGCTGGATTTTATTTGGATACTCCTTTATATTAAATAGTCTTTACGCAATGAAGCTAAAAATGACATTATTTAGTAGTTTTAATGTGTTTTACTATTTTTGTAAGCACATAGCTATCACTTACTTTTGAAATATTCCTTCTGTAGGATAGCCAATGGACTGTAACTGAAGAATCTACTATTAAAATTGCTGCAATTGACAATGGTTTAGCATTTCCTTTTAAGCATCCTGATGAGTGGAGGGCATGTAAGTACTGCATTCTTCGATCATTTTCCTTTTGCAGAGCAATTTCCAAATAGGTTTGGTTGGTTTTTTGTGGTTTTTTTTTTTTTATGGTTGTAGTAAGAAACTAAGAAATCATCACTGTAGTTATAAATTGAATTTGTAAATAACTTGTTCTCAAATGACCAAATTTCTGCTTGAAAACAAAGGATACTGTTGTATGTGAACAAGTAGTCAAGTTACATGTTATTTTTACTTGTTCTCAGCTCTAGCTTACTTTGTAAAAGTTTAATCTTTAGTTATCAATTTTCAATCTGCTTGAAAATACTATTACTTTTAAAGCTCAGTTGCTTCTGACCACATCTCTGGCTACTTAAAATTTAGAGGGAAGTGCCCAACAGGGTTTACAATTATTTCTGTGGACTATTAGCCAATCAGGTAATTATGGCAGTTAACTGTGTGCTGGTTTAGCTGTCAAAAGGCTAGCTAATTACCCCACCCGGAGCTTTGTATAGTCTCTATATACCTTGACACTCAATAGTTACTATCCTGTGTAACTATTAGTCTATCTCTCGACTACAGTCACTTCTGTAGCTGTTCTAGGGACATGGCAGTTATTCCTTGCATTATACCATCTTTTAGTTCAGCATAAGAAGCCATAAATTGGGATGATCCTTTAGGTTTCTTTTACAGTTGGACAAGTGTGTGATGATTCTGTAAAGACAATCTTGTAACATAATGTTTAAAATAACAGGCTCTTGACAGGTAGAGCATGTTTTCTTGATGACCAGAGCTGGTTTAGCATCAAGAATAACCTCCTCAAAGCCAGAGAACAGCCTATCAAAAGGCAGGAAGTTGATCCAGCATGGATGAATAGGGAAATCCTGCCTGAACTGGGACACAAAAATTAAGTACATTTAAAAAAATGACACTCCTCTGGAAAAATAGATAACTTTGTCCAAAAGTCCAGGAATGGAGTCTGGAAAGTCAACGCTCACCTGGAGTAAAGCTAGCAGAGGTCATAAAGGGGAACAAGAAAGGGTTAAGTAAATTAGAAGTAAGAGTTGAACTGAAGAGAAGTGCAGCCATGAGCTAAAGGCAAAAGGTATAAGAATGAGCAAGTTACTCAGTGATAATTTGGCCTCAGTTCTCACTTGTGAGGTTTGCTCTTAGGCTTTTAGGTCTCAGAGCTCATAAGCAGAGCCTCTGGTAATGAGTTTTTACCCAAAGCAGAAGAAAGGCAGCGCTCATGCAAAATGGACATAGAGAAGTTTATAGGGGTAGATGGGATGCTTTGGAAACACGGTGGGAGCTGGCTGATGTTGTGAGGCTGTTTTCTCATGACTTTTGAAAGACCGTGGGAGGTTGCTGATGACCAGAAAAAGGTAAATACCACATCCATCTTCCAGAAGAACAAGATGTAGGATACAAGGAATGTTAGGGTACCCAGCCTAACCTGTGGAATGAATCCTCCTTGATGCCATGTTCAAGCACATGTAGAGCAAGAAGGTGATGGGGAAGCCAGCATGAATTTACCGAAGACAAACTATGCTTGACTTACTAGACAGCTTTTAATGGTAATGATTTTCCTTGATTTTTGAGAGGCATTCTGCATGGTCTCTCATAGAATTCTTGTAGTTAAAAGTGAGGTACAAACTGGATAAACAGACTGTGAGGTAAGTGGAAAATTGACTGGACTGTCAGACTCAAAGGGCTTTGGGCAGTGTTTTGGCAGAAGTTCAATGGGTGGCCTGCTACTAGTGACATTCCTCAGTTCCCACAGCTGATAATGCTCAGTGTCTTCTTTAACATCTGGTAATACTAATTACTCTTACAATATCTCTTGAAAAAGCTGTTTAATAGCAATTACGTGAAAAGTTAAAAATATTTTTTCTCAGCATGCTTAGAAGAGGGCATTTTAATAAACCAATTTTTTTATTTAAAAATAGTAGCTACTTTTTTGTTAATTCTTTAGTACAAGTCAAACATCTGAAAGAGTCCTATTTGATTGCAGGCGTTATTTTATTCCAGTAGAAACTGCATTATTAAACTAGGAGAAGGCCTCTACTGTTGCTTACAGTATTTATGTATCTTTTTTACTTACGGCTTCAACTAATTGTTTATTACTTAAAATATATTTTATTACTTTAAAAATATTTTATTACTTAAAATATATTTCCACAGTTTGGAAAAAAGGCTAAATAGCTGTAAAGCTACTTTTGTAACTAAAGCCAAAAGGTATATGGGAAAAAAATGATGCTACTGAGAATTTCCAGTAGGCAGCAGAGTATTGCATCAGCGGTAAGCACTGGAAAATTTCATTTTTGCCTGTTGTTAATCACTAATTGTACTATTTCTCTGTGTTAGATCCCTTTCACTGGGCTTGGCTTTCTCAAGCAAAAGTTCCTTTCTCTCAGGAAACCAGAGACCTGGTTCTTCCTCGCATTTCTGACATGAACTTTGTACAGGATCTTTGTGAAGACCTTTATGAACTATTTAAGGTGAATCAAATGTTTCTTTTGAGTTGAGCGTTACTGAAATAGATAATACCTGTAATGGAACAGTTAGATGCCTTTTCTTTGTATGAATTGCACTTTGTACGTCACGATCCTGTGCTATTGTAGCTTTAGCATTGGCATGGTAGAAATGGTTTGTATAATTAAGAGGAAACTGTTACTAATGTGGCTAACTGATAATAATCAGCTCATCTGAAAACATAATTACCTTTTATAAATCTAAGTGTCACATAATCAGTTAAAGCTAGTTAACATTTATAGCACAAATCTGTGTAAAAACTCAATTTAAAATACTCGCGCAGTGTGTGTACAATTAAAATAAACTGTAGCAACCCGAGGAAATAATGTATTTAATGTAACAAAGTACCTGCATACCTTTCATATACTTAATTTTCATACATATATTGTGTGAGGTGGATGCTGAAATCTTGACCCTATTTAAAGTAAGTCAAACTTATTTTAAGGACACTGAAACTGTGCTACAATATTGACATGTAAAGAAGCGTCCTTCTCTGAAACATTACATAAATTGTCACTTGTTCAAGTGAAATAATCCAAATGATTGGGATGGAAAGAAATGGAAATTTTAAACTTCTAATGAAAATGCAGCTGTAATGTCAAAACTGGATCCTGAAACACATATACAATATTTGTATCTTTGACTCAGTTATATTCAAAGTCACTCGAGCTTGTCTGTTAAACCCAGTGAAGTTGATATATTTAGTAACTCTGAAGGAAGAATATTCGTTTTGGCAGAGTAAAGGTGAGAGACAGAGCAGTGTAACATTATGGGATGGTATTAAGCCTACCTACCAATGTCATCATGTGGAACATCCTTCATTTTTGCATATGTGGGATTGCTGCAATAAATAGACCTTTCTGTGGGTCATACTATGACTCTTGGAAGCTTCCAGTAATTATGATGTTGGTAAATATGACTCTATGTATTATGAAATTGCTGAATTTGCCTGCTAGATATACAGCTGAAGATAAATTGGTGATTTCCTATAATAACTTGGTGGCTTTTTTTTTTTTTTAATGGAGACTGATAAAGGATTTGACAAGGCTACTTTTGAAAACCAGATGTCTGTTATGAGAGGGCAGGTAAGACTGCTTTTGTACGTTTCTGTATTTGTATTTAATTTGTCATCACTTCTCAACTGGTTTTGTTTTAGAGCTACAAAACCTGACTCCTACTGAATTCAAAGACACTTGAAGGTATTTCCTTCTGAGAAGACTAAATTTCTTTCTAGAGTTTGTTCTTATTTGCATATAGATGAGACAGCAGAAAGTATACACTGTTTTTTTTTTTTTAATAGATTTTCTTAAATAGTGTAATTGAGTTTTCTTGGTTTTGTGGGTGATAGGGGAGGACTTAATACCTATATATTCTTAGAAGATATTTTAAATGTGAAACACCAGATAAGAGCCCTAAACTGGAGTGGAAAATTTGGCAGATATTTTTATGTTATTAAAATAAATGTGACAATCTTAGGGGATTAACTTGACTATTGAAATATCTCTCACAAGAAAGCAATATTAGCCAGTGTATTTTCTTTATCCTAGCAAATGTCATAACCATACTTGGAACCAATCCATCTTTTTTCAGATTTAAAATTTAATGATAATAAAATGTTAGGGTTTTTCTAACACTGAAATGAGAGGAAAAGGGTTTCTCCATCTTCTTGCTGTTTTAAAATTTAAGAGTGGTTTGATACACTGGAAAACAAAGTTTAGCTAAGAAGAAATTATTTAGTTCCCCATAAGCATAAAACAGTGATTTGTGAAAATGCAAGGGAATTGGACTAGATAAATTAATAGTCTCATTTGCCTTGAATTTATTGAAACTGGCTTCCAACATGAATAGTTTAAAGCCAGACATTCACAATTCCTGTAGGTTCCTCTATTAAGAAGTACCTTGCACAAGACTGCAGCTCTGCTTAGTTAAATGTAATCCCAGTTAACATCAGTTACATGTGGTGGCTAAAAGCCAACAAACCTTACTTATTAAATTCCATTATAGGAATTATTTCTGAAATAACTTTTCAGAGCAGTTTGTGCAGTCACTGGAAGGTCTCTTCTGAAGTATTCATCCATTTTGAACTGTGTTAAGTAGCTTTTTTTTATGATCAGACAATTGACTACAAGGAATCTGTTATTTAACAAAAAGCTTAAGGAAAAAAGTGATCTTTATAATTGAGAGAGATCTGTCTAAGCTTGTCTAAATTAATTTCATGCTCTAAAGGCTGCATCTGGACCTTTTCTTCACGTTCTTTCCCCAAGTTGGATTTCAGCAGAGATTTGGTTTTGGGGTGGGTTGGTTGGTTGGTTGGTTGGTTTGGTTTCTAAACCTCTCTCTAGCTTATACAATAATAGAAGAAGAAATGGGAATTTCTTCCCATTTAAGGAAGAAATGCAGTTAAGAGTTATTCTTGGATGTGATTGGAAATATATCAGCAAATTATGCCTTTTAGCACTTCCTTTCTGTGTAAAACCAATGTTACAAGGGCATTACAGAAGGGTTGGAGATACAGATCACATGATAACGCATCATTCAGTTAAGATGAATTTGCAGGACAGCCAAAACATCTGTAAATAATCTTTAAAAATGAAAACTTTAAGGATAATAAAGTTACAGAAACACAGACAGATAGGGGTTGGAAGGGACCTCTGGAGATCATCTAGTCCAACCCCCCTGCCAAAGCAGGCTCATCTAAAGCAGGTGGCACAGGATGGCATCCAGGTGGGTTTTGAAAGTCTCCAGAGATGGGAGACTCCACCACCTCGCTGAGCAGCCTGCTCCAGTGCTCTGCTACCTTCAAAGTAAAGAATTACCTCCACATGTTTAGATGGAACTTCCTGTGTTCAAGTTTGTGCCCGTTGCTCCTTGTCCTGTTACTGGGCACCACTAAAAAGTGGCTGGCCCCATCCTCCTGACACCCACCCTTTACGTATTTCTAAGCAGTGATAAGACCCCCCCATCAAGTTTTCTCTAGTCTAAAAAGCCCTAAGTCCCTCAGCCTTTCCTCATAAGAGAGATGTTTTAGTCCCTAATCATCTTTGCAGCCCTTTGCTGTACAGTCTCCAGCAGTTCCCTGTCCTTCTTGAACCAGGGAGACCAGAACTGGACACAGTACTCCAGATGAGGCCTCACCAAGGCAGAGTAGAGGAGTAGAACCTCCCTCAACCTGCTTGCAAGTCTCTTCTTGATGCACCCCCAGGATGCTATGGGCCTTCCTGACCACAAGGGCACATTGCTGGCTCATGGTCATCCTGTTGTCCACCAGAACTCCCAGCCTGTCCAGGTCACACTGAATGGCAGCACAGCCACTTCTCCCAGTTTTGTGTCATCAGCAAACTTGCTGAGAGTACACTCCATCCTTTTGTCCAGGTCACTGAAATGAAGAATCTAGTTGATAAGTAGACTGAAGAGAAATGTTTTGCACATAAGGGGTGAGATCCTTAAATCTGAGGAACCAAAAGTAGTTAGAAGCATATTTTTGTGAAGTATATGTGTGTGGGGGAGGAATTTGGGAAGGGTTTAAAACCCAAGATAAACAGTTCTTTTAAGAGTATAGAGACTGAACAACCAGGTCACACAGATCTACAAACGATTGCCTTAGAAAATGTGAATGTCAAGTGGAGTGGCTGGAAGAGCCAAATTACAGTGAACAATGCAAAAGACTTTGTCTGTCAGGGTTCTTCAGCCAGGAAAGTTCAGCATGAGCGAGGAGATCAGTAAGCTGTACAAGGAACAAAGGGGCATTGCGCAGGGGAAAAAAAGGCTTGATGTTAAAGATAATGCAAGTGTGTCACCAGAACTGAACTGAATACTTGCCTTAGTTTTCTGTAGGGTAACATTTAATGTGGAGTAAATTCTCAGGGCAAGTCATGGGCACTGAAGTTTTGGAAGGAAGATAACAGACTCCTGAGAGCCACGGGTTGAATTTGGATCTTAGCACTAGGTTTGGTTTGGGTTAATAATATGGTTTACTGTCTTCTGATATGAAAATAATTGATAGCTAAACTCCTGGTAGATCCTATGTTAAATAAATAATGTTTGCTTTCTTGCAGGATTGTTTTGTGGTTTTTTTTGTTAAAGGTGCAGTGTTCTTAAGAAATGTACTAAATTTAAAATGCTCTTAGATCTTTGTCTCTAACATTTGCCAGAAATTTGGAGAGGGTTGCATGAAATATTCAAGAAAAAAATAACAAGGTAGTAAGATAGCAGTAGGCTGTCATAATGTTACCACATAAATAACATCTTTCTACTTGCAGTAGAGTATCTTTTTAAAAATAATTTGACAGTGGAGCTGTCTACAGAATTGACTTAAGGGTGGAATCTAAATCTATAAGCCTGTTACCCACAGTTTTGTGTGCCCTTGCCTTACCTGCTTTTAATCTTCTAGATACTAAACCTTACTCAGGCATTGAAGGATGGAAAGAGTCCCATTCAGCTTGTTCAGATGCCACGTGTGGTTGTGGAGCGAAGCGGCGCTGGAAGTCAGGGCCGAATTGTTCAACTGAGTAATGCATTCACACAGACCTTTCATAGCAGGAAGCCTTTCTTTTCCTCCTGGTAGCAACAGAATTATGTGGAAAGAGTAAGTTTCTCTTAACTTTAGAAAGCTACTTCTGTGTAAAGGCTCAGCAATAACGTACTTTTGCTGTATACGGAGAGCTCTGACTGCCGACACCTCAGAACTTAAATTCTAAAGACTTAAGAAATGTATCTTGAATGTAATAAAAGTTTACAATTTTTGTGTCAAAATTGTAAATTCTTATGTCAGGGAATGAGAAGAACTTGTCCATACTGTATTTTTATAGTCTAAATTAATGTATTCTGAATAATATTCTGAATAAGGGAAGATACACAGTTTGCATATGCTGAGAAACTACTTTTGAATATGACAGAAATTCTTTTTGTTTAATATAAATGTGAGAACCTGTACGCGATCACTCTTTTTATATGGTCTTTAAAAAAAAAATTGCAGAATGTTATCTTTGATTGTGAAAATGCTTTTCCTGGGAATTTCTTCCTGATATTTTAAGCTGTTTATAGATTTTCGTAGGCTAGTTACTTGAAAAGTCATGCACTAAAAAAAAATAGGAACCCAAACACAAAGCAAAACAAAAGAAAACAAACTGAAACAAATACCACAAAAGACTCTGAAAATAAATGTCATTGACAAACAAGTGAAAGAAAGGGAGAAGGGGAGAAATGAAGAATGCTACAAGTAGGTGTTTTTGCACGTGAGGACCAAAACCATTTAAATAGTTGAATTCCAATGAAATTCAACCAGTGAGAGTACACACAGTTCCTACTGTGAGAAAATAAACTGAGGGTACATTTTGGAGGTTGTAATTTCACCTCTACCTTTTAAAACTTGTCTGTTTAAGCACCTCTATGAAAAATGGTGATATTTCTTTATAGGACCATCACAACGGGAGATTTGCACCCTGTTATTGCAGGTTTGTTTGGCCATATGTGTGTAAATGTGTTCATCCGTAGTCACCAGGGTGGTTCTGCACTATTACTGACAGAAGCACTAATGTTTTCAGCACAAAGCCCGTCTGCCTTCTAAATTTTTATCTAAACCCATTGCTATTTTTGTGACTGGAGAATAAAACCTGACTGTAAGACATAGAGCACAGAGACTTATTGTCATGCTCTTGGCAGTGTCACACTCGTCTGCCAATTGCCACTCATGTTTATGTTTAAGTCTTCTAAGACTTGATGGTCATTTTTCTAGATCTGTGGCTTATGTAACATAGTAAATATTTTTATTTTGGTAATTTTCTGGACAGTTAAGACTGGAATGGGAGAAAAAAAAATGCTGCTTTTATGGAACCTTCAGTATTTCAGACATTGCTGTATTTTGTAATTCTGAGCAATACTATTGAACTAAAAAATAATAAACTGCCTGTATTTTATATAATTGAGTGGATGTAAATATTAATGTAGCATGTCAGCAATTCACCTGGTTAACTGAAACGTTTAAGCCTTAAATGTAAAACTCGCTGTACAGTGGAGTTCAAAATACGATTGAAATGCCCCCTTTATAAACTTTCCGTGATTGTTTCTATCCAGTTTATTAAAAAATGAAAGACGGTGTTTATGTACCAGAAATGCCTCCTGAAGAAAATAAATGTCACTGTCTAAAGCGCAGGGCTTGTCGGCTCGGGCCTCTCCTCTGCCCGCCCCGCCGCGGCCTGCTTCCGCCCGCCTCCCCGGCCTCTCCCGCCTCCGGCGCCTTC
>JAVSBS010005867.1:5825-22070 GCA_033124195.1 Coracias cyanogaster | reverse complement strand
GGATACTTTTTCACCTCCGTATATTCAGTGTGGTAAGCTTAACAGAAAGATATTTTGTGTTGTATACTCACAATCGTACAGTGATCCTGACCTGTGCTGATTGTTGTTACTGGGTGACATTCAGAGCAATAGAGTGTTGCTTTTACTCTTTAGCTTAGATTTTTTTTTTTTCTTTCTCTTCAATGCAGGTGATATCCCCAGCACAGCTTGTATTGAGGCTGCTCGAAGGAAGCGTCACTTGGTCAGGACACAAGCTGATTATCTTCCACTGGATGTTTCAAACAGTCATCAGGTCTCTCGGAGAAGAGACAGCAGTGACTTAGAGAGCGAAGATGAGTCTGATATGAAGAATCTCAGTTTTGTTCCTAAAGTGAGATCTCTTAGGCAGAGGATGACTGAACACATGGGTAAGTTTGTGCCATTGCTCATTTACTCTGAGTAGGGGTTATAAGGAATGCATAACTACAAGCTGATTTTGCAATTACGGTGCTAATGAGATATTTTTTTATCTATAGCAAAGTGCATGTTTAGGAACACTCAAGGATTTGCTGTGTATAATGTCACTCACTGTTACAGTCTCTTATTTACATCTCTAATATACAATTTTACTCTGAGACATAAAAGCGAGATGTTTATGCCCTTTACACTGGAGTAATAGTTGTCTGAGAAACAGTATGTTGGGGAAAATGAATATTGGTGGAATTCTACAAATCTTACTTACAAATCACACTTACTGGCCATTTCAAAGCCTTCCTTGCCTTTCCGTTTTGAAGTCCTCCATCTGCAGGTTTCTCAACTGCTGTTTGTTGTGTGCATCACTTCCCAGTAATGGCTGGGAGAACCATTGTTGCTTTAGAGGGAGGAGAACATGGGAAGGAAAAATAATGATTATTAGATGTAATTACATCCTTTGTTTTAACTTCCAGTGTCTGTGGGTGGTGAATCGAGTGAAGATGAAGCACAAATTAAGTGGGAAGAACAGCAGATAAAGAAAGCCGTTAAACTCTCTCAGGTGACACTTGCTTTCCTAACCACTGGAAGTTGCTTTCTGCTCGCAGGCAAGAGAGCTTGTCTGAGTACTCTTGTATCTCCTTTGTCCCCTCTCATTAGAGAGGTTTTCAGGAACTTATACTCTGATACTTCAGGGAAAAGATGATTAGAAATATGGGAAGATGATAATGAAAATCTGTGATATGAGTCTAACTGTTCAGAAGCAAGGTATTGTTGTCTGCCTCAGAGGCACCTCATACATACCTGTATGTGATGGAAGACTGAAAAGCAGAGAATAAAATTCTAAATCTTGACTCTTCGCTACTGTGCGAGGGAGCTTGAAAGGAAGAGTATACAAATAATACAAATGTTTAAAAGTCACAAAGCAAAAATTATTCTTTTATTATGCTAAATTTCTGTTGGGTAGCAATGTGAGAGCTCTTTTCACAGTTCAGCAGGGTTCTGTCTTTTTCTGGTAAAAATTGTCAAAAATAGACCGTGTGTCTTCTTAAGAGCTGGAAGTTTTGTTCATGGCTTGAATTGCCTCCTCTAGATCAGACTAAGAAAATCAGAATAACCAGTTCTTCATGTTAAAATAGAAAATCGTAGAAATTTTTGCCTGTTAAACAGGAGTTGTTAGAGGACTGGGAAAAAATTGCATCTTTCTGCTGCTGAATTTCAAATCCAGTATGATTGCTGTTCTTAAAACCTCATACTCTGCTTGTTTTTGGAGAACTTAATTTCTGCTGTTAAGGAAACTGCAACAGTTACAGCAGGCCTTGTCAGTCATGGACTTGATTGCTTCAACCGAATGTGTTCTGAGTAGATGTTAATATAGAAACTTCTGGTTTAGAATGCAAACTGTCTTTTGATTTATAAGCTGAAATGCAGCCTTTTTTAGTTATGATTACAGTTAAGCTGAGTTGTCAGAGTGAAAAATCTGTCTTTTGGCCACTGGCTTTGTCAGAAGGTAGCAGTCATATTTACTAAGCAGAAAGCTGACGATGAGAAAATAGAATATTAAGTGACTAAGAGCAAATAATTTGTCATGAATGTGTTGAAAATAGTTTTTTAAAAAGCAGGATATGAGTGAAATCAGATATTAGCATCAACACTTGGCTGTAGTTTTCTACATTTTATATTTAGAATCTTGATATTAATGAAGTCTCGGCTGTCAGTATAGAAGGATTGTGCATTATTGAAAGCTATTCATATTTTCAGACTAAGACAGCAACTTAAGTGTACTGTAAATTACCAATTACTTTGTGCTGTTTATATGTGTATGCATTATTTGTTTTTATACTACATATACATGCAGGGTTTTATATTTTCATTTTTCCTTGCTTTTGTGCTTTTCTGTACAACACTTTCCGTGTTTAGTTTGATCGAAATACTCATATCACATGCCTCGTGCATTCAAATGATACATCTTGTTGATGTGTAGAGCTGCAGAGGGAAAACTTGTGTAACTGGTATATTAAAAATTAATTAAAATTCTTGTAGGAAACTTATGATGATGGATCTCTGCATAAATCTCAGCCAGCTAAACCAAAGTTTGATCCTTCTGTTTCTCTGCCATCTGTGAACTTGGAAATTGTGAAGAAGCGTCTGACCGAAAGGTAAATCCTGCTCTTAAGAACTTAACTTTGAGCTGTCTGAGTTTTTGTCACAAATGAGATGACAGCTTTGAAGTCTTAGTATTTTTCCAGAGTACTGGAGGATTTTTGGGTTGTTGCTTCATGTGTAATATGATGTCCAGTAGAGTATAACAAACGTAGCTTTACCTGGCAGGGGTTTGTTGAATCCATTGCTGTTGGGGAGCATTTGGACTTTTTAAGAGTGTTTTATCAACTAGAACTTTAGAGAGTCATTTCATTTAAATGGTAGCAGGTTTTTATGCTCGATATTTTTTGACAGGAGTGTTGGTGCCACGTTATCTTTGCCCAGCAAGCAAAACTTCAACCGGTGCAGGTGGAGCTGGCAATCCTAGCCCTCTTATGCCAGCTGCAAAAATAGCTCAGTATTTCCTAAAGCAGCAGTAAATTCTCTGCAGCCTGCTTAAGCAAACTAGAACTTGCCTTGATATTTTTTTTTGTAGTGTGACTTTTGTTTAGCAGTTGAGCAGCTGTTGTATGGGCAGCTGAAGTGTCCAGGGGTGGAAGTGAGAACCTCCAGTGGGGGTGTGTGAGAAGGACAGTTGGGATCAAGGATCCCATCCCATGTCATCTCAGAGCACTGGGAAGCAGCCGTTCTGGTGAGTTCAGACAAGTAACGTTATAAACTCAACAGGAGCCAGCAGTGTGCAAGTGCAGCCCAGAAAGCCCCAACTCTGTCCTGGGTGTATCAAAAGAAGTGGGGCCAGCAGGGCGAGGGAGTTGATACTCCCACTCCACTCTCATGAGACCCCACCTGGAGCTGCATCCAGCTCTGGAGCCCCCAGTCCAGGAAGGACATGGACCTGTTGGAGTGGGTTCAGAGGAGGGCCATGAAGATGATTAGAGGGCTGGAACACCTCTGCTACAAGGGCAGATTGAGAGAGCTGGGGTTGTTCAGCCTGGAGAAGAGAAGGCTCTGGGCAGACCTCATTGTAGCCTTTCAGTGTCTGAAGCGGGCCTACAAGAGAGCTGAGGAGGGACTTTTTACAAGGGCTTGTAGCGATAGGATGAGGGGCAATGGGTTTGAACTGGAAGAGGAGAGATTTAGATTAAAATTAGAGTGGTGAGTAACCAGAACAGGTTGCCCAGGGAGTTTGCAGATGCCCCACCCCTGGAGGTGTTCAAGACCAGGTTGGATGGAGCCTTGTGCAGCCTGTTCTAGTGAGAGGTGTCCCTGCCCATGGCAGGGAGGGGTTGGAACTAGATGATCTTTGAGGTCCCTTCCAACTCAAACCATTCTGTGATTCTATGACTGTACAGCTGAAATGTAAGTACGTGTTATGGACTTGCACTGAGTTCTCTCTGCCCATGCTTTGCATTTGTACAGACCATCATTAACCTGCTTGTTTAAAGAATTGCAACTAATTGGACTAAATATTTTTGTGGAATTGTGTGCTCTCTTTGCCATAATCACCTGAACTGAATGAGTTAAATGAAGTGGGAATTTATGTACAGAATCATATAGGAGAAATGAGAATAAAGTTATTGAGAGTGGGAAACCTGTTTGGAAAATAGCAGGAAGGGCGGGGGGCGGGAACCTGTTTGATGTAAAATAGATGTATTTAACATGATAAATGCTGAACTACCTGTTTGGTTGTTTGGTTTTAAACTTGTGGCACAGTAAAGAAGAATAGCTTAGTTCAGTTTTCCTTGAAAAGCGTTCCCTGCTTCAGGGAAGTGAAATAAGTTGTGATCTGTTTCTTGGTTCTGTTACAGGCTTGCTCAAGCTGAGTAATCACTGGGAGATGTGAGGAGGGGAGGGTGGGGGGGGAAAGAGGAAGCAGAGTTTTGATATATGTAAATATTCCTGTGCTACCGACCTGATAGTGGCAGCTGTAGACGTAGGGTCCTGGGTTTTACACCTACTAGCAGCAAGAGTCCTCGATTGGTTTGTGTTTGGTAGTGGGCACATGGTAAATGCTTGTAGGTACTGCTATCCATGCAATTTATATTAAACCAGTATGGGCATGAACTGCAGTGTTTCACAGATTACATTGGGTGGAATCCATTTAATGCGATGTCACAAAATTTGACTTTTGATGTTTTTGGGCAGCATGGTTTATTGAGGGATCTGGGTGGAATGTCAATGGTGCTTTCAAAACTAGCACCACATAAGTGACATTTGAGTCTCCAAAGCATGGTCCTTGTCTGCACCCCATGCTTCTGCAAATTTTAGCGTGGATAAATCTGTCAACGCTTCTTAGCTCAAGTGCAAGTACTATTATTAGCACAGGCAAAGGTTTTTTGTACGCGGGTATAATGGGAAAAATGTTTTGGAATGTATCAAGTGTTAACTTGGCAATAGCTTTACTTGTCTGTATTTCTTTGTTTGTTTTTAGGATAGCATCATTGGAGGATGTGCACCGTGCCCACCAGAGGGAGTATGAAAAATACATCGAGGACATCGAGAGTTCAAGGATGGCTGTCCAGGAGTTAGAGAAGTCTTCGGATGCAGCTCTGAATTACAAATTTTACAGGGCCATGAAAACATATGTAGAAAACCTGATAAACTGTTTGAATGAAAAAGTACGTATATTTTCCTTTTCCTCTCCCTTTGTTTAAAATTTATTTAGTGTTTTTCAGGCTTGCAAAAGAGCTTGAAAAGATTCAATGACTAGGAACTTACTTTTCAATCTATGATCTATTTTAGTTCTAATTTCACAGCCATACTGAAAACCTGTGGAAACTGGGTTTTTTTTGTTCATTCTTTTGGGATATTAATTAATCAAAAACCTGATTACTGTTTATTGTATTTCAGCTGAAACACATTAATGAGCTAGAATGGGCTGTACATGGACTTCTTCAGCAGCGAGCCATGAAAGTATTGAAACGAAGGCAAGATGAGCTGAAAAACGAATCTGCTTATATTCAGCATCTGACAAGTTAGTATGAAGTTCGAAGTTACTTTCTTATTGACACATTCACTCTCTGAGCAGAAATATGCTGTTACTTTTTGGATTAAGTTTATAATGTTGGCGTTGTATTTCCTCTCCCCTTCCCATTGTCAGTAGAAGTGTTCTGCTATACCTCAGTTGAAATCCTTACCTCAGTAACGCCCGTGATACTGTTTTTCTCTGGTTTAACAGTGAATATAATACAACCAACGACGTGTCAATTTTTAGTTATTCAACTCAATTTCCCATCAGTATTTAAAAAGAAAAATTGGGTCAGTTTTCAAGTAGGCCTTAGGTTGGAAAAAGCTTGATTACTATGCGAACCTGTGAAGATATGAAAAGGCAGAGTGTTTACTTGGCAATGCCACTTTTGCATGAGAGCCTTTAAGGTATGTGTCCAGAATAGGAGGTGACACTTAAGGGGAGTGAAGGACATGAAGAAAAAAGCCACTTTGTGTAACGGTTTTATTAAAACCAAAATTTTCTCATTCACTGTAGGAAAAAAATTACAATTTTCTCATCTCATTTTCTTTCCACACTGATGTATTGTTTTTATGCCCTGTGACTCTAGCTGCTGCTACTTAAAAAAAAAACAAAAAACAAAAACCCAACAAAACAGACCAACAGAAAACAAACAAATCCAACCTCCAAAACCAAACCCTTTAAAGCTGTTTAGGCAAAGCTAAGGGCGATATGCTTGGAGCTGATGGAGGCCAGATGCACCAGTTTCTGGTATCTACTAATCGTATAGGTTCTGTCTTAGCACACAGGTTAAACTGCTGTTTGGAGAAAGGCAGCAGCCTGTAGGATCCTGGAAAATGGTGCAGCAGGCTGGCAGCAGGTGTTACAGAGAAAAGGGTAGTGCCATAATAATAGTTGCCATTAAAATGATTTTACTTACAGCTTGCTACAAATGAGACTGTACTCGCGTGTTTAACCGTGCTTTTGATTGCTTGATGTTCCTAGTTGTATTTGGTATTGTGGAAAGGGTGTTTTTCTGATATGGTATTTCAGCAGTGGTACGCTTTTTTGACATGTTGTGCACGTATCAGCCAGGTAATAGTGATAGAAATGAATGGTCCAACTAGAAAATGCTTCTAACACCTAATTCTGTGTTGGACTCAAGAGTCAGAGTAGGGGTAACTGAGGTCACACGGTCCGGGATCACTCAGCTAATAGGAGACAGCAGAGAGCCAGCTAGGCTTGTAATCTAAATACAGAAATTTTGAATAGTGTAAATTGGGGATCAAACTTCCATTACAATGCTGGAACTAAAACCAGAAGGTTACTCTAATTTAGTACATGGTTTCATTTTTGACATAGAGATGGAGATTAGATCCCTACACTTGCCTTTCACACTAAGAACCCCTTGTGGAAGGCACTAAGTTCCTTTCCAGGCTTGGGCAGCAGTGAGCATTGACTGGAGTGTCATCAAACTCACCTTCTCGTCAGCTGTCATAAGGGACCAACCATGTCTGGCTGTAGTGAATGAGTGATATTTGCTGTGTGTTACTCTGGAGACTGTTAGAGTTTGATTAAGAAGTTTTTTTTTCTTCCTTTGTCTCTTTTCCAAACGAAGCACACTAGAAAGAGAATCAATGTTTCCTTTTGGGGGGAAAATAGGAACTTAAAAATAATTTTATTTTTGGCCATTTCTGTCTTCTGATAGGTGGGAAGGAGAAACCAACTAATGGCGGATTGGAAGGTGCTGAGAAGACACAGCTTCTGGAAATGTGTGAACATCGAAGGTAGGTATTGTGTATATGTCCACATGACTCAGATAAATGTACGGTATGCTGGCTTTCTGTCATTTATGCAGTGATGATTGTCAACCGATAGGATTATGAAATGAAATTATACAAAAAGGAGGTATTTGCTTTCCAAAATTCAAAGTACTTGAAACCACCTATTTGTTAATGATGTTCTCTTCATGTTGATTTGAATCTGAATGCTAATAGATCTTGTTGTTTTAAACTAACAGGTCTTCAGTGAGGCTACTTACAAAACTACACAACAGCAACTTTTTCTGTCCTGTTGTAATAAATAAAATTATGACCACATACAGAAATATTTTTTTGTACTCTTGTATAAATAGCGAGTAAAGTCAGGCAGTGTTGTTGCTGCAGGGGGTGGTGGTGGCAAGTGAAGCCCCTCCCCTTCTATTGCTGTAGGCCAGATACTGTGTTTTGGTTATTACAGTGTTCAGACACTGCTACTTCTTTTTTTCCAAAGTTATTGTGAGCTTTGAAAGTTTTTCACTTCCACTGGTGCCTCAATTCATAACTGTACTTTGAAGCAGCCAGAACCTTAGAATTTTAATGGATGAAAAATACAATAATAAGAACTTCCACTTGAAGCAGTTAACCTTTAATGCTGATTGACATAAATAACAATATAAAAGTACTTTTGCAGTATAATTTTAATATCATCTGTCATTTTCATCTGACAGAGAGATGCAAGCTATTGATTTTGCATCCTGTTACGATTCTTAGTGTCACGGCAATTGTTTTTTGAGCCCAACTGGCACTTGGGAGCTATCACGGTTTTTATGTGGGTGGTTATACGAGTAATCCAGGACTGAGATGACGAAGGCTGAGAGCTCCGTAGTTTTCTATACGCTAAAACTGTCAGCGACAGTGTCCAGTACCATGGTAGATGTTCAGCGTTCCAGGTGGGATGAGTTGTTAGCTGCGTCAGTAGGAATGAGGTGGAGTAAAGGTTATGATACCCTTCATAGGGCAGATCAGTGACATGGTTCTAACCTCTTATGTCGGTTCCTAAAGACATTCCTCCTCCTACAGTTGCTGTGTCCTTATGGTTACGTAATTACTATTGGTCCCCGAATGCATTTCCTTAGGCTGTTGCTCTCGCAACTTGCTTTCTGTATGTTTTTTGAAGGGTTATTTTTCATTAAGCTTCCTTCTACCTACCTGGGGAGGATAACTCATCTGGGTTCGTTACAAAATACAGGACTTGCAGACGGCAAATGAGAGAGTGTTCAGGAGAAGCTGATCACCATGAAGGCCTGTCAAGTGATGACGAGCTGACTCTGGCGGAGGTGACTGAGTTCCAGAAGAGCAAAGGTTTGTGACAGTCTTAGTGTGATGTCCTAGAAGAAAATCTTTCTGACATTTTTTAAATGAAACTTTTCTTTCAGGAAAGGTGAAGAAATAATTAGTTACGTGGTCTAGAAAATAAATGCATTCAGATAGTTCTGCCAAATGACTTGGGAAGAATAGGTGTATGGTTATAAATTTCTTTTGGCATGAGTTATGTGGTGGTGGCATTACATGCAACTGTTTCACCTAAAAGTGAGGTCTTTTAGATTATGCCAAAGCTGATCTGACAGTATTCAGTGCAGGGCTACAACGTGTTTTGTCTAATAAATTTGTTTTCTGGAGAAAAAGTGTATTAAAGGTTGGTGTTTTAATTATCTTGAATGAAAGGATGAAGAGAAGCAGGGAAAGGCATGATACTTTTCCTACAGTTAACAGCAGAATGGTTTTCACATCTTAAATATTATCACAGTCATATAAAGTTTTAAACATAGTGGTTGTATAAGCCTGTGGAATAGATCTGGGTTTTCCAGGAAGATGGTTTTAAGACCCGTTTTGGTGTTAGGTGTGTCAAACACAAATGACAAATGCTATTATCATATAGTTATTTCTTACATCCTATAAACACTTCAGTTTATGCCTCAATAAGTTCTGTGATTTCTTTCTTTTTATTCCCAATGAATATTATCCATAGATAACGTTTTAGAGGATAGTAGGAAAGTCTTTGAAGATGTACATGCAGATTTTTGTGACATCAGAAAAATCCTGTTGAAATTCCAGGAATGGAAAGAGAAGTTTCCTGACTCTTACTGTGATGCTTATATCAGTTTCTGCCTGCCTAAGCTATTGAATCCATTGATCAGAGTTCAGTTAA
This sequence comes from Coracias cyanogaster, assembly GCA_033124195.1. NCBI lineage: Eukaryota > Metazoa > Chordata > Aves > Coraciiformes > Coraciidae > Coracias > Coracias cyanogaster. Next base: position 12,601 of record JAVSBS010005867.1, on the reverse strand, counting down.
TAAATTGGAATCCTCTTGAGGTAGGTGCATCAGCTGACTTTTTTCTTCAAAAATTGTATGTGTTTGTGCATTATGTATTCATATGAAAAAAGAGATTTTTTTTTTTTCTATACACGGTACAGTGTATTAGAAATGAATAGAAAGATATGGTGTTGGTCTCAAATTGAAGTATTTGGTTGGAATCTTCTTAACTTTCCCCTTTGCCTTATCACCACCTTTTGCAACACCCCTGTAAAACAAATTCTCAGTTCTTTGAAGACTTAAAAAAACCCCACACGTTAAATTTTACCTTTAAATCTAGTTTTCCTGATTCGCTGTTTGGCCTGCTCAGTGATGAGAGTAAATCTGACATTAAGTGGGAATCAGTGGTATCATTGGATGGAGCTTTTATTTTAATCCTGACCAGATGAGCAACTAACAGCAATGATCTTTCAGCAGAGTTTTACAGAGTTGGAAGAGATGCCCTGGTTCAGACCTATAGAAGAATTCAGTGATGCCAAAACCATATCTGAATCAAAGAGAAATGATGATCCTGATCAAGAAGTTCTGCCTAAAGTGATTGAAAAAACTATTCTTCCAAAAATTACAGGTATACTAAGATTGTCTTGAAAATGTTCTCCGCAGCTAGACAATCAAACTTTAAATAAAAGCGATAGCTATCAAATAATGTTCACTATAGAACAGTGCTCCAAGATGTAGTGGTTCTGTAGTTCCACAGAGTGCAGATAGGGGAGCCTCTTTTGAGATTATTGTGAGAGATTTAGATTTTTATATGTTTACTTCTGTTACATTGTAATGCCTGGAAACTAGAGCAGATAACTACTTGAATATTGTGAATGAAAGAAACTCCCTTTATTTTTCAGCATTTGTAAGGAGTGTCTGGGATCCTTTATCCACTTCGCAGACAAAGAACCTTGTACAGCTTTGCAATAACATATTTGACAAACACATCCTTCCCAAAAATGAACGCAGTCGAGCAAAAGAGGTAAAAGCTCCTGTGGTATTTGAGCAGGGAGAACTTCATCCACTGTGTGCGCTCCTGTGGGCGTTTAGAACGTTGTCCTGAAGTTGTTTGGTTCTGATTACTTGTTTTGTTAGTTTATATTAAGAAGAGTGAACAGTTAAACTTCCAGCTCTCTGGTGCTCTCCTTGTTGAAGATGATGGGACACTTGAGGCAGAAACTAGCTCCTGTCTAGAAAAATTCTGCCTCTACCTGCTAATCTGATTGTAGATCTATTCTTGTTTCACTGCAACAACAGTGGTTAGAATTGTACTTTACACTTAATTATCTTTCAAAATTTGAGCTTTACATGCTAATAATGCTCCAGTGGTCAACTCCTTAAGTTTTATTTATAAAGTAGATTTGGAATTTTAAAATTTGAAAAATCTCCAAAGGTTCATTCATTGGCTAGGAGAAAGACTAGTTCATAACTTTAGCAATCTTCTAATAATTTGTTTTATATAGATAGTTGCTCTGGCATGCCCTTCTTCAGCCTGATTCTAGTTTTATTCTGATGTAAATCTGGAGCTTAATCTATTATAAAACTAGTGAAATAGGATGGATGTTTAGGCCCTGAGTATAAAAAGAAATATTTTAAAGAAAATGTTTATGCTTTCCAACTGAGCCTTCCAAAGGTTGCTGGGTGGAAACTATGATTTGAAGTCAAGTGGTAAAATTTGACATTAGCCAATATACCATTTGTATAGAAAGTAAAATAAACCAGAACTGTAACAGAAAGGCTTTTAAAAAACCCAGGTGGCAATCTCTGGCACCAAAAAGCATGTTGCCTAAAACTGCGTATTAACTTAGCTATAGTGATTTTTTTTAAACATAGAATTTTATGGAGAATCCTATGTGCATAACTTGTTTTTGTTGTTCTCTGTATTGTTTTCTTGCTGCCTTGCAAATTAACATGCAAAAAAGATATCACTTGGAGAAACAGCTTCATCTTAAAAATCCTCTAGGTTAACCCTGTAGCTAATGACAGCTGTGACTTTTCTACTGTTTTTAATATATTCATGGTCTCAGTGCGGATTATATACAAGTAGCAACTATACTTATCCCTAACACGTTACACCTCTAATGAAGAGAATAGCCATTGAGGTTACCACAAAGGGAGGGTGAAGCCTTTCTTGTCAGAACACGTTAATTCTTTTTTAACAGGATTTGATTAACATGGTTGTCCTAAGAATGAAGAAATCTGTAGAGGAAGATGTCTTTATTCCTCTGTATCCTAAAAGGTAAGCTGACTCGGGGACTCTTTAAAGAAAAAAAGAAATTAAAGTTTAATTTTTCTACCGATCTCCCACACAAATGTAGAGGAAATATGTAGATGTGAATTAACTGCTAATGGAACAAACGTGCCTTCGCTGTTTTATTACAGGAAAGGTTATGAAGCCTTACTTCTGTTTATGAACCCTTTCTAATAAGGGTAACTGCACTGACTTAACGCTTTTCTGCTCTTCTAACCAAAAGCTTTTCTGTACAAGGTCTACAGTCTGGTTTTAGCATCGCAACTCGTATCTGAGGGCCTGTGTATGTATCCCCCAGTTCCTCCTGTCATTCCTGAAATAGGTATTTCATTGTGGATGGTTATTACTGGACATGGTTTCAAAGATGAGAATGAGAAGGAGTCCCGGAGTTGTGGAGTTCAGCTACAGCTAGAAGAGACACTTGGCTAAAGCTGGTGTAGGATGTTTGGTTCTAAGCAATGCTGTTTTGATCTGAAGCAGTGACTTGTAGACACAGGTGGTTCTAATTGGTAATTTTATTAAAAATTATTTTGTAGCTGAGGGCCTTGAGCAACCTGGTCTAGTGGGAGGTGTCCCTGCCATGGCAGTGGGGTTGGAGCTAGATGATCTCTGAGGTCCCTTCCAACCCAAACCGTTCTATGATCTGATTCAGTAGTAGTTGTGTTATAATGGGTTCAAATCGACAGCTGTTTCCCTGCATCTTTATTCTGATGGTGGGTGTCACTAAGAGATCAATTATCTGTTTATCTTCTGTTAAAAAAAGCCAACAACAAACACACTTATTTTAACTTTTTTTTTTCTTTTCTTTTCATGACCAGCACTGTGGAAGACAAGTCATCGCTACGTTCAAAATTTCAAGACAGACGCTTTTGGTCAGCTGTTAAGGTAGAGAAAATACAGCTTTTTTTTTCTTTTAAATTGATTTTAGTGAAAAATTTTGTCATCCATCAGGAAATACATCTTCAGGGAAAACAGATTCCTGGGAGATTAATACATTTTTATTAGGGTGGATAACCATTTTTCTCAGTGAAAGATGTGTTCTCTGTGCAACCTACATGTGATGACTTAAGAGCAAGCTAGAAATGAACACTTTATTTCTGTTTATCCAACTGATACATCTTCTGGAAGAGACTTTGACCTGACCCTCTGTTCCTGCTGGTTGATTTTTTTTTTTTTTGCCTTGAGTGGGTCAGCCAGGCCTGTTGGCCTTATGTCGTATCAGTTGGTCACTGTCACCCAGCACCATGGGGACAGACAGGTTCTTCAGGGGATCCTGGGCAGAATGATGATGGCACTAAGTCATAGGTACAATTAAAACTTTTTAAAAGTTAATTTTATGATTGGCATGGCATTATATGATCAGAGTAGCACAGTATTTGTATGATCAGAATCAGTGTATCACAATTTTAGAAGTAGTGTAGCACAGAATTTATAGCACAGCTTAGTTTATGGTTCCTCATCACCTGGATTCTCTGTGGATTGGGCCAAATCTTAATATTTGTCTTTCAGCATCACTAATATAAGAGTCATAATGTAGACTAGAAACACATAGAAGAATGTGTCAATCCTCAGAGGAAGCAGAGGTTGGTGGAGATGTCCCTGGCCACTGGGGATGCTCATGGGTCTCATTGTCCAACAGCAGTTCTGGTTCAAGCTCCCCTTAGGACTTGAACTGCTTGATTTTTATAGACAGTGCTCTGTGCTGTGTGCTGTTACCCTTCCTCTTCTGTGCCGGGGTCATCACCACCACTGGGTTGGCCAGGTTCCTGGGACCTTCAAGGCTGAGAAGGAGGGCAGTAGTCAGTCTGACACCCAGGAATTTTGAGGCTGACAGGAAGGGGAAGGAGAAATCTGCTTCATCTACTTGGTGTGAAGGACTGAGGTACTTGGTGCTTCATGGCCTGGTAATGAGGAGAAAGGGGACTAATATGTGCCCAGCTTGGTGACAGAGAATGGCTGCTTGGCATAACAAATGGCGTTGGTTATGCTAACCCGTATTGTAGAATGTAATCGCTGTGTGTTCAGATAAGCATACCAGTACAGCTTTACTTTTGGGTGCTGAATTGGGAATTTCTGAATGCCTGTGATTCAGTTCCCACTTAAGATGTGATTCTTCTGCGAGTAGACTTGGATTCTCACTGAAGATGACATAGATGCATAAGCCCCCATTAGAATCCCACATTCCAGTTCCCCTGCTATTCACGGTGCCCAGCCCTGCACAGGCTTCCTGGTGTCATGCAGAGCTTCCCTTCTGTTGAAAAGCCTGGAAACTTGGATATGTTTGAGGTCTGTTTGGCAAAGGACTTGCCACCTCTGCTCCTGGGGTGGAGTCCGCTGTGTGAGACTGTTGTGGACAGATGAGGAGAAAGCAAGAGGAAGCTTAATCCTTGGAGGTTAGGACACCTAGCAAAAACCACGGCAGACTTGGGATTCTGATCCGGCCATATTCTCTGTTTCTTTGTTACTGCAGCTGCTCTCCAACATTCTTCTTTGGGATGGGATTGTACAAGAGGATACAGTCCGTGATTTGGGACTGAGCAAGCTGCTGAATCGTTACCTTCTTCTGAACCTCCTAAACACAGCACCAGGGCCAGATAATATAGAGAAGTGTCATAAGGTAAAAGACAACATGTCCATTGGAAGAGGGTGTACGGTAAATACGTTAAAAGCTTTTTTTCTGCTACAAAGAGGGGTCAAAACTGAAGATGGGATAGTTAAAATCTAAACAACATTTAAAATTTGTTTTTAAATTTAAATTTTGTTATGACCTTTGTGCATAAAAGCATTTTAGACCAAATACTGGTCCATAGGTTCTTAACTACTTGTGGGGATAATAAATCTTGGTTTCAAAGAAAAAAACCCACACTCCTAATGACTGAACCTGCCCCAAAAGTCCCTGTCAGAAGTGATGTGACTTGGTTATATTGAAAGACTTTTTCCTTTTTTAAACTTACAAATATTCTGTGTGAACAGGTGGTTGCGTGCCTCCCAGCAAGGTGGTTCCAAGATCTGAAAAGCGGATCAACTCTCCCAGAACTGCTGAACTTCTGCCAGCACTTGCTGCAATGTGCCCGTACGCTACACAAGGGTAACCACAGGTAGTAGATAAGGCTTTCCTTGGGATTCAGGCACTTCCTTGAACACTTTGTGTTAAGGTTTTCTTAAATTCCTTAAGTTCCTTATATTTGACACTTTCAAGGATGTTCTCATTACATATATATACGTAAAATAAAAGATGGGGTCCGTAATGTTGAGGAGCACTTCTGCAGTTCTAGTTTGAGGTGCTTGATGTTGGGTACTGTCTGTGGTCAGGGGCCGAGGAGAGATACCCGACTGTTAATGAACATCACGTGTACTTACCTCAACTTTACTCAGGGACATAAAAGTGCTGCTATGTAAATGTTTTTGTGGGTGGTTTTTTTTTTTTTGTTATAGTGATGAAACAAAAGAAGTTCTTCTCCTGCTGGTGAAAGTGAAAGCTCTGCGTATTGTTGAAGACTTCATTGAAGAGTATAAACTCGATCACCTGAAATTGATGATCGCTGACTCAGCAGCCCCGGAGCTCTCCTAACCTGGGGTCAGTGGTGGGTTTTGGGAGGGTTATTGCTGAAGTGTCCCTGGTCTGACCCTGGTACGGCACGGCAGGAAGTCAGCGTGCAGAGCAGGAGCTGGACTCGTGAATGGTCAGTGGTGGTAAAGGTGGGTGCAGGGAGGTAAGAGCTGCACAGGAGAACGTCTGGGGAAGAGCAGACGTGTAGTGAAGGCCGCGTCTGATGGGCAGTGGAGTTTAGTACTCAAGGGCTGCAGGCTGAACTGGTGCGCACAGAGCTGGAGTTACCACACAGCCTGGAACCTTGGGCAGGCTTCCAGTAACAGGCAGCTCGATGAGAAGCACAAGAGCAACTTCAGTCACTGTCTAGTAGCTGAACTCTAGGGAAGGCTTCCTTCTGCTTCCCTTACTGAACCTTACTGCATCGTACTCTTAGTAGATTTCTTATGTTTTACAACTTTGTATATTTGCAATAAATATTGTTATAGAATAACAAGGATGCCTTATTTCAGAAACCCTAGTGCATCAGACTCCCTAAGTTTACTTATGACTGTGCTTCTCTACAGTCTTCTGGGACTAGAATTTAATTCTTGCAGACTTAATCCCTACAATGTCTTTCATACTTTAAGTTAAAAATATATTTTTGTAAAATATTTTAATTGTACATAGCTTTGTTCAGTGTTACAGAAAAAAGACTTTTAAAATAATTGTTTTATTTTGAAAATAAAAATTATTTTGCTGTGTTAATGACTCCTGGAGTTCAGTTCTTGAACATGTCCCAAGAATGTTATTAGAAATATGAAAAAAAAAAAAACAAACCTCCAACAAGTTATGTTACAAATCCTGCCTTCCTATACTGGTGATTTGTGTCCAGCAGAGGGAGGGAGGTCCTCCTCCCCTCTACTCTGCCCTAGTGAGACCTCACCTGGAGTACTGTGTTCAGTTCTGGGCTCCCCAGTTCAAGAGGGACAG
>JAVSBS010005866.1:0-11277 GCA_033124195.1 Coracias cyanogaster | reverse complement strand
TCACCACACTCCTGCTCTAGACCCTTCCCCAGCTCCGTTGCCCTTCTCTGGCCACGCTCCAGCCCCTCAAGGTCCTTATTGGAGTGAGGGGCCCAAACCTGACCCCAGGATTTAAGGGGTGGCCTCCCCAGTGCTCAGTCCAGGGGGGTGATCCCTGCCCTTGTCCTGCTGGCCACACCAGTGCTGACCCAAGCCAGGATGCTGGTGGTCTTCTTGGCCACCTGGGCACACGCTGGTTCATCATCTGCCACCTGTTGACCAACACCTCCCAGTCCTTTTCAACTGGGCACTTTCCAGCTGCTCTTCCCCCAGCCTGGAGCGTTGCAGGGGGTTGTTGTGACCCAAGGGCAGGATTTGGCCCTTGGCCTTGTTGCCCCTCGTCCCTTTAGCCTGGGCCCAGCGTATTCTGTGCTCCTGCCTCACGCCCCCTCCTCTCTCTCCGCAGGGTTGTACAGAACGTGGTCCTCCTCTCCGACAGCCGGCTCCACCTTTTCCTGCAGAGCCAGCTCTCGGTCCCGGAGATCGAGGCGTGCGTGCAGGGCCAGGGCTCGCAGACGGTGACAGATGCCATCCTGCACTACGCCATGTCCAACTGCGGCTGGGCGCAGGAGGAGGAGACCCGCCCCACGCTGCTGCTGCCGGCGGGGGACCCACATGCCAGGTACGTGGGTGGGGAAGGCCCCACAGCCCCCAGCTCCCTCGCCGTGCCCACAGCTGCTCAGTGCTGGTCGCCAGCAGTGACTCACTGCCTGCACCTTTCTTCACCAGCGCTTGTGGCTCTGGCTACAGCCCAGTTTGAAATGGTCGGTTCCTGCACAAGGGACTTTCACCCGTAGCAAACAGCTGTGACATAAAGGAGCTGCCAGGCTTTCCAGAGACCCTGGCATGGTTTTGAATTTCCCTGTCCCATCCTTGCTACAGTCACTTGAGTTCCCCAGCCCTCTGCAGGATTCCTGGGGGTCAGGCAAGCGGAGCTGGACATCTTGGGGTCACCAGCAGTCTCCAGGGCTGCCCAGGAGGGTGACCTGTCCTGGCTGTGGCCAAGGCTTAGCAGAAAAGAGCTTGAGTCTCTCGGAAGAACTTAAGCTGAGGTTTACAAAGGTCTTCAGCTGCTTTCCACCCTTAATCTCTGGGGAGCGAGGAACCTTTGGAGGCTTTCAAAGCTCAGGCTTTCTGCGCATCTTCATCCTCGCATCCACAATTCCTTGTGCCCATCAGAGCTTCAGAGTGCTTGCTGCATGCTGGGGAACTAATCGGGGATCTCCCTGGGGGGCGGCTGCCCCCTCCTGCAGCCAGTCGGGGATTTTGGGGGTGAGGCAGCTGACCGGGTGGGAGAAGAGGGAGAACATCCTCAGTCTGCCGCTGCTGCAGCTCCCTGTGAGAAGCCAAACAAGCCCAGACCTCACCTGCGTGTATGAGTCCTTGCAACGGGCACAGGGTCCCTGGCTGGGCCTGCAGAGATGTCTGGGTGCCCCCACCCCTCAGAACGGAGGTATTTACCGTGTCTGGCCCTTCTGCACCACCCAGTGCCCGTGTTTCTTCATCTTGGTTTTCAAATAGCAGGAAGAAAGAGGTGTCTGGACTCCAGCGAGAGACCTGTTTGTAAATAGAGCCCTTCTGGTTTAAGGAAGGGGTTTGAGGGAGCGCAGCAGCCCAGGCTCATGGGTAGGTACCCAGGCAGTGTGGCTTCGTGCGTCCCTCTCGCTGGTGGCAGCGTCCCCCTCCTCCTTCCTGCTGTGGGCTTGTGCGCAGGGGAGAGCGGCTGCCGCAGCGGCTGAGTGGCTGGAAGCTGAGGGCTGCGGTGGGGCCGTGCAGGAGGCAGCAGTTGATGTGGAAACACGTGGGCACCTCGGGCCCTGCATCTCCCCTGGATTCCTTCTCCGCTCTGACCTGTCCTCTCTTCCCAGCTCTGCTGGCCTCGGAAGCCCGCAGGGTCCAAGCTGCCTGGAGACCTTCCCGTACTGGAGCGACTTCGGCATGGACGATACGCACTCGGACAGCCCGGACGAGCCAGCTGAGCCCTTGGGCGGACGGCACGAGATGCAGTAAACGGCTCCAGCGACCTCACCAGCCTTCCGCGGGACCGACCTGCAGCCCTCGCTGGAAGAGGGACCACTGCTGAGCCAGAGGGATGTCCAGGCTGGTGGGAATGGGCCTCATCCTGAGCTCTGCGGCGTCCAGGGCTTGTGTGCTCCCTCCCTGCTGACTCTTGACTGTCCTTGATGTCCCAGTGGTTCCTATCGCCCTTCTCTTTGGAGAAGGGGTCTAGTGGTTAGTGAAACCTGTGTTTGTAGTTCCCGTGGCCTTTGCTCTTTGGCTGGAGCAGCAGCGGGGCTCAGCTGGGTGCCTGTTCCAGTGAGGCTGCGTGTTCTTGGCGTGTCCCTGGCCCGGGGCAGGGTGGGATGCACTGGTTCACATCCAGCACGACGGCTTTCCTTGGTGGAGCAGGAGCTGGCTGCTTCCCAGCCGGTCTCTCCAGTTAATTCCCCATGGAAATGTGCCACGTTTCCCCAGTACCAGCTATGTGGTGCAGCTCCTGGGGAGGGTGGTCTCAGCTGCATGGAGCCAGAGCCCACCCCTGGGGTGCAGCTCCCAAATCCACGGGGTGCAGATCCCGAATCCGCACCTGGGGCGCCTCCTGGCACTGCTTGCCCACAGGTTGCTGGCAGCTGGGACCAAGCTTCCCCCAGGAGTGTGGGGACAGGAAAATGGCTCAGGGGGAGGTGAAGGAGGGGGAGTTTGTCTCCCCTGCCCTTCTGAGGGGATGCCCCTTCCACACAGGCTCCCAATGCCATGCACAAGGGTGAATTCAGGGCCTCACAGCCAGGATCTAGTTTCTTTGGGAAGCAGGAGCGTGTAGCTGCCTTAGAGTCGGTGTCTGGCAGTGCTTGGGCTCTGGCTACTCTTGATGCCTCCTCCTGGGCCCTCCTGCACCTTTTCCTCCCACTCCCAGCACTGGTGAAGGCAGAGCTGACGTGCTCTGACTTGAAATAAAAATGAAGTAGAAGAGACTTACTGGTTGCTGGCAACTGCCTGTCCTCGCTGCGTGGGTGCAGGGAGCCGAGAGGCCGAGCTAATTGCAGATAGATGGTTTTAGGGAAAAGAGGGGACTCACCACCGGGCTGGAGCTGCTCAGACCCTGCCCTGGGCAGCAGAAAGGTCCCTGGGGTGGTGGCAGGGGCCAGGCAGGGCTGAGGGCTCCCACCTTGGCCCCAAAGCACCTTGTGGTGCTGGGCCTGGCTGGGGGAGGTGTGTGTGGGGGTGTCAGGATGCACCAGGGAGGGGGAGGGAGGGTTGGAAACCCATCTAGACGCATCTGAAATGTCAGGAGAAGTTCATGGCGAAGGCTGGCAGCTGCTGGCAGCGCCGGAGTGCTGCTGCCATTGGCTGTCCCCCCTCCTCATGCATATTCATCCGTATTCATGAGTGCGCGGCTCCAAATGGCGCAGCTGTGAGGCCAGCTGTGCCCACCGACCCGCTCCTGCGCCCACGCCCGGCCTTTGCCTCACGCAGGCACCGTGCCCTCGGCCGGGGCCGTATCCTGCCCCTCTGCTCCCCCGGCACCGTTTGCACCATGAGCTGGCCCTGGCATCGCTGCAGCCTTCACTTGACGCCTTGCCAGGAGCCATTCGGCCCCGGCGCTTCCCTCGGGAAGGTGGATTTGGGAAGGGCAGCCCGTGGGGCTGTGGGAAGGGGGGGCTCCTGCCCTTCTCCTGCCTCCTGGGAGGGTGCCCATCCTTCCTCCTCGGGCCTGTGGTGTCTCAGAGCCAAGCAGGAATTATTTTTAGTGGTGTCGATCAGCTTTGCGAAGCTGTCGGGAAAACAGTGACTCAGAGGCAGACCTGGCCGTGGCAGGAACCTGCCCAGCTCCTGCTTCCAGGGAGCTGAGCATCCCTGAGAGACCCAAGGGTGGGGGGGTCCCGCTTGGGTGGCACCATGGAGGGTGGCTCTGCTGCTGGCTCTGGCCCAGGGCAGGGGTGACAGTCCCCTCGGCCATGCTGGCCTGATGTCTGCCGGGGGTTGCCACAGCTCTGGGCACTGAGCCCCATCACCTGAGTGGGGTCAGGGATGTGGTGGGCACACAGAGCAGCTCAAGGTCACCTTCTCCTGCCACCCGGAGTGGGTGAGGCCGGCTCGGCCCCCGCCCCGTGCCCTCGCAGCCTGGCACGTCTCTCTCCTCCCCACCGCCTGCCAGAACAACAGCCTCGCTGCTTGGAAGTGGGCCAGGCTCTCCAGACAGCCAGCGCAGCCTCAACTCACCCCCCAGCACGGCTGGCTCTTGATAAGTCTGTGCAAACAAATCCCGGTGCTTTTCGCCCCAAACCCTGCCCTGACACAGCACATCATGCCAGGGGGGTCCGCGTCCAACCTGGGGCTGGAGCAGCCCCTGCTTGGCCAGAGCATCCTGCTCCCTTTTCCCTTCTTCTGTCCCTGTTCCCATCTCCCTTCTCCTGTCCCATGTCCCCAGCCCCTTCTCCAGCTAAGCGTGAAGGTCTCAGCCCAAGAATCCCGGGTGAGTCGGGGGATCTGGGGCAGGATCAGGCCATGGTTTGAGCAGCGGGAGCTTTAGCACGATGCAAACGGCCATTTCCTACACATTGGGCTGGGGAGAAGCATCCATCAGTCCCCAGGCCTTGTCCTTTTTTGCATCAGAGAATCGGATCCTCCCTGCCCACATCCTGAAGAGCTCCCAGGAATGATGCTGGAGAGACGGATGCTGGCCCTGCAGCTGCCCCCAAACTCACCCGTTTCTTGCACAACGCTCATGGATGGGGAAATGGAGCCAGGGGAGGTCTGAGCATCGTGCCGAGGGAGCATTTCCCTCTCGGGGTGCACAGATCCCTCCGGCAAGGGCTCCCACGGCCGCTCAGGGGCTGGATGAGCAGCTCGGGAACACGGCCGGGATTTGAGCCAAGCCTGTGCCCTGCCAAGCCGAGCTCGGGGCATCCCAAACCCATCCTCCACACCAAAGCCATGCCCAGCAGGGAGGTGCCATCGCCGGTGCGAGCGAGGCCGTGGTGGGGGTGCCTGGTGAGGTGACAGGCACCGGGTTGGGCTGCAACCCCCTCCCAGCCCCCTCTGTCCCTCTGGAGTCACCCCCATTCCCATCTGGCTTCCCAACATCTGTACAGCTGTGCGCCGGAGCAGCCAGCGCCTGGGCTCACCCCGCGGGTGATGCTCCTGCTTCAGCACCAACGCACCCCAGGGCTGGTGGGTGCTGGGGGGCTGCTCTGGTGCAGCCCAGGGGGTTTGGGCACCCTCCCCGGGAAGGCTGCAGTCAGCAGGTACCTACCACCATCTAGTGGCCCTTCAGCCAAGTGCGGGAGGAGGAGGAGGAAGAGGAGGATGCGCTGGGTTAATCCTCAGTCGTGGGCTGGGATGGGCCTGGACCCGAGGACTCTGGGGATGCTCTGAGCTGGGGCTGGAGGTGAGGAGCCACTTCCCACACCCAGCTCCAGCTCCAGACCCTCAACCAAGCCTGAAGCATCCAAACATGGAGAGGAAAATGGCTTTATTATGGGCTGCCAGTCATCCCCCCCCATCCTCCCCTGGCATCGCAGCGGGTACCACGGAGCAGAGCAGGGCTCTGGGCACCACACGTGGGCTGGCTGAGGGACGTGGGTCTCTCCATGCAGCAGGTTCCCGTGGGGGCTGGTGGTGGGGATGGTGTTGCTGGTGTCTCAGCAGGGCCTGGGAGAGAAGCACCTGGATTCGGGGAGGGGGAGACACGAGCGACGGTGGGGAAGGGGACACTGAGTCACAGAGGGACTGACACAGCCTCTCGGGCACAGCGAGTACAAGGAGGATGGGAGATCTCTGGGTGAAGGTGGAGGTCTTGCTCCTCCAAGCTCTGCCTCTAGCTCAGCTGCAGAACCCCTCCAGCCCTGACCTGTGCCTCAGTTTCCCCATCTGCCAAATGCCGCTATTTTGTCTGGGACAAGCCCCACCGCGTACGCAGCGCTTGGTGTCACAGCTGGTGACATGCAGCCCTCCAGGTCTGATGGAGGTGGCTTTACCACTGGAAATCCAAGGAGGGACGCTGGGCATGGTGGACTTGCCCCCAAACTGTGACTGTGATTCCCAATCTCACCTGCCCGTGTAAACTGGAGACCAGGAGATGGAGCCAAAGACAGTCCTCAGCACCCCAGGAATGGAGCTGCCTCCCCAGCACCCACCTCCACGCCCCAACCCCAGCAGGAGCACCCCAGGGTGCTGCCTCTCACCTCGGGTGCCACGGTCCTCACCACTCCTCCAGGTCATACGCAGGCTCCAGGTAGTCCTTCGGGACGATCCCAACCACGTCATTGAGCTCTCCCACCCACCAGCCGTACACGTCGTACTCCTGGGGAGACAGAGATGGGGGAACGCGGGTTCAGAGCTGGCTCAGGTCCCTTCCTCCTGCACCTGGATCTGCAGAGAGCAGCCCCCACAAAGCACCCCCACCCCACCTCTCCCCGAGTAAATCCTTCCCAACCCCCTCTCCTTCACCCTGCCCCGCTCTCCCCCCGGGGTCCTGCAAGGCTTGGGGCTCACGAGAACCTCAGCATTTAATTCACACCCTGATATTTTGGGGTATTTTACTTTCAGATGCCAACCCTTGGGATATCGCAGGGCTCTGGAGCTCTGTGAAGCATCTCTGGCTGGATCGTGCCTGGGTAACACGTCCCCTCCCCAGATTTACGTGTGATTTTTTTTCCCCTGACAGCAGATATTGGAGGCAAACAGTAATAAAGAAAACCTCCACCCCGCCTGTGCCTGAGAGAGGCGGAGTTAGCACACACAGGCTTAACAAGTTTGCCATCAAAATAGGACTTTTTTTTTTTTAAAGGAGATATTAAAAATGAAGCGCACAGCGGCACATCCCCTCCATGTCCCACGCGAGCTCCAGCTCCCTCCCAGCCCGGCTGGGGCATTTAATGTGTCCCCAGCTCATCCCTGCTTCCCAACTGGGCTTTGCTGGGGCCGGGGGCTGAGTCACCAGAGACAGACATTGCTCCCAGCTCTGCAGATGCTGCTGCTCTTGCCAGAGCCAGGAAAGGCTCCTGGGAGTCCCGACACTCCTTGGGTTGGGATCCTGATGCTCCCAGGACTGGGATCCTGATGCTCCCAGAGCTCCCAGTGCTCCCACACCCCAACAAACAGCTGAGTCAAGCCCCTGTGATGCTGGGGAGGAAGGAGCAGGGAGGGATGGGGGCTACATCCTGCTCTCCTCACAAGCCAGGGGGGAAAAAATCCCACTACAAAACGAGGAGGAACAAATTTGGGTCTATTTGTAGCCTGGAGACCCAGGGGCAGAGGGGTCGAGATGCATCCCGGGCATGCCGGGGAGCCCCCAGCCTGCGCTCCCCCCTCCAGCTCTGCCATAGCCTGAACACTACGAGGTATTTTAAAATAATTTCTGCTTTGATGAATTGCCGGGGTAGTCTGTGATTGCTCATAATCAAAGGGAGGAAAATGCAAATGAGAGCCAGCCGAGAACTCGCGGCACCGAGCGTTGATTTCACTGCGCAGTGCCAAAAAGAATTAAAACAACATTAAACTCCCAGCAATAATGTTTAAGTCCTCGTTTCCAAGTGCCAAATTGCACCACTCTGGATCATACAGATGTTCGTTAATTATGCTAATTTTTATTAAACTATTAAAACGAGGAGTGCACTGGCACAGCAAGGCAGAGCCCAGTGCAGGGTGAACTCTGCTCTCGTCTGGAGGTGCTCATTTACATCTCGGTAACGTGCTGCTGCCTGGTACCAGCTTTTTTTGGGGGGGAAGGCGAGGAGGAGGAGGAGGAGGGAGCTGGAGAATGGTTTTTGCTGGAATCTACCTAATTACACGCTAATGGGGCCTCTGCGCTCAGTACCTGCCTGGACTGGGTTGGGGAGGTGGGGGTGGAAAGTAATTTAGCTGAGACTTGACAGAAGGGACTGAAAACCCACTAATCGGGAAGGTAATTGTTCCAGCGAGGCTGGTGGGTCCTGAGTGTGCTATTTCCACAGCATCAGGAGAGGGGAGTGGGATGCTCGGATCCCTCCACCTGCTTAACCCCCATCAGGTGCTCAGCAGGGTGCTGGAGGCAGCACCCATGGGTGCTGCTGCTGTGCCAGGAGCCCCTGGAGACCCCAGGACGCAGCAGCGGGCACCAGTCAGGAGGCAGAGCAAGCTCATCTCTCTGCCCAGCCCCAGAAATTCAGCAGAGCCAAGCCAACTGGGAACCCAGCGCCCTGCCCAGGCTGGCATGTAATAGGGAATTGGATTTGGGGGCCAGCCCCCCTGCCCAGCCAGCCTCTAATGGCCTCGCTCTGCTCCCCAAATGCTGTGATTCCTTCCCAGAAGGAAGAAAATCCCTCAAAGCACTTCTCCAGTTTCATCCCCGGTGCCAAGCGAACCCGGAGCAGACGCTCGTTCCGATAATCGCCCGCAATCAGGGCTTTTATGGCAGGTTGGTGCACGGGGCCGTAAAAAGCTTTATGCTGCTCATCTCCATCGACAAGGGAGAAGGAAAAAAGGGGGAAGAGAACCAACAGGACAACAACCACAACCTGGTTTCTCTCCCTGCCTTGCCCTGCAGCTCCTCCAGCATCACCCAGGAGAGATGATGCTCTTCCAAGGAAGGGGGAAAGCAGAGTCCCTGCATCACCCAGCTCCCGATTCCCCCTGTCCCCATCAGCGGGGACATCCCGCAGCCCAATCCCACACGCACAAAGGTGGTGATGGGAACATGGGCAACAGTTCCCTGCATGGTCTTAGATGGATGACCACCTGGTGGGACCCTCAGCACACAATCCCATCTCTCCAGCAGCACCTCCCCTGCTCCACCAAGCACCCGTTGTCCCATCCGACATCCCTCAAACCCCTCTGCGATGATATTTACTCCCCATCGGTACTCCCAAGCCCTCCTTGCCACCGCTCTGCTTCTCCAGCCCTTGTAAACAACCCTGACGAGCTTTGGGAAGGCCATTAATCACCCCCCCCTCTTCACACAGAAGATCAATGATGCTTTGATGGATGCTGAAGGAAAAGCCAATCAGTCAGGGACTTATCGGTTTATGATTGCTCGGCCCCATTATTAGTGCTTGTGTGTCATACATTATTGTTAGGAAAATGGAGGGATCTAATTCCTAGATGAGGTATGGCGGGCGCGCGAGGGGTCGGCCGACACTGGAGAGTTTTATACCAGGTCAGCCATACATCTATTTACCTCGAAAACCGGCGTGGAGCTGCGGCCAGCTCTGAAATCCAGGGGCTACCTGTCCTCGGGGGATTCGGAGCCAGCAGGAGCTGAGGGATGTGGATGGGAACGCTGGTTCCTCAGCACATCACCCAGCATGGAGCATGGAGGAAGAAATTTGGGTGATGCTCAACCTTTGCTGAAGGTCTTTGCCTACCATTACCTGTCCTTTTGTAGGGTAAAGCACCTCAAAAAGAGATGGTTCCCACTTGTTTCTAATTATTCAATTCCCAGCTGCTGTGAGGAGCTGAGGAGACACAGCTGGGGCTGGGGCATTGCTCCTTCCCCTTGTCCTGTCTGCTCTAGCATCACTGGAGTGGCCACAGTGTCCCATTCCAGGAGGGTCTGTGTGTCCCATCCCACCGGGGTCCATGTGTCCCATCCCACTGGGATCTGTGTGTCCATCTCACCAGGGTCCATGTGTCCCATCACACCAGACTCTCCACATCCCAGCCCAGGAGGCAGAAGCTGAGAGACATAAGGGGCTCAGAGCAAGCAGTACTATGGGAGATAGAGGGAGAGGAAGATGATGGACCCCAGCTGGGGAAGGCCAGGCAGAAATGACCACCTGGGGAGGCCCATGGGCAGTTTTGGCAAGGACAGCAGCTCAGCTCCTCCTTGAGATAAGTTCTCAAGCTTCTCATGGGGAGACCGGCCTGATGGAAGGTGTTCAGGATTCAGCCCATTAGTCATTTCCCAGTAAAAACCAGCAACCAACCAGCCAAGCGAGGTAACACCACGGACCAAGGCACCCAATGACCAGCCAACCCCGAGGACACCACGGTAGTGACACAAGCCAACTTGTGGGTGCCCAAACAGTGGGGCGGGAGGGACACGCATCCCTTCGGGCACCCCAAAGCTGGTGTCTCCCGGCCAGGATACCACAGCCAGCGGGGCTGGCACGGGGGGGACACACAGCCAGGGCAGACAGACAGACAGAAGGTGCAAGCTGGAGCCTCGCCAGCCTCCGGGGCCAGGCTGGGAGACAATAGCGGTGGTGGCAGCATCCGCGCCGCGGCGCTGATGGGATTGGGAAGCCCATGTGAAACTGCCGTATTAATATTTATTCCATCGAGCGGGCGGCTTGCAGCTTTGCGCGGCTCCGGCGCGCTCTGACCGCAGCTCCAACCCTCGGGCACCGCAAACACAATTGGAAAACAATGTGACGGAAATGTTTAATCTGCTCAGCCCATCTGTGCTGCGTATTTCTCCAGATCTCCCTGAGAGAGGCGCCTTCGAATCTCCACACTGCCTTTAATATTCTCCTAAATCACCTCCCCACTGCACTTCAAGGGCCATTGCTACAATATCACAGGTTCATCGAGAGTGCACGGGAGAAGGGGGGTGCAGGGAGGGGAGGGTGAAGGGACGGGGGTGTTGGCTGGGATATTTTTTATTTTAAAATATTTCCCAGGGATGGCGTTCCCGTGCCCCTTGGACCGGCGAGAGAGAAGAGGAAAAAAGAAGAAAAAAGGAAAAAAAAAGAGGGAAATGGGGAAGTGATTGTGCCGTTGCTGGGAGGCGATTAGCGAGGCTGTTTAGAAGCAAACAGGCTGGAATGGAGCAAAAATCATTTCCAAAGAATCGCTTTTATGAATCTCCTTCCTCGGCCGCTCACTTTCGTGTGAGGCTGCCGCTGCTCCTCTCTCCGGAGGGTCCCATCCTGCTCCCAGCTTCACACGCAGAACGGGAATGGGTGCTCAGGTGAGGGGGGGACACCCCAAAGCAGCAGCAGCTCAGGGTGGGGGGGCCTGGACCCAGCAACCCTGGGTCCCCCCATCCTGAGATGCTCCAGCTCAGGAGCATCCCTGCCTCAGTTTCCCCATCGCATCAAGGCTGATCCCACCATGTGGCTTTTCATGTAAATGAGCCTGTCAGAAAGGTGGGGACAGACTTTTGAGCAGGGCCTGGTGGGACAGGACAAGGGATGATGGTTTTAAAATAAAAAAGGGAGATTTAGACTAGAGAGAAGGAAAATTGTTGCTGCTGAGGGTGGTGAGAGCCTGGCGCAGGTTGCCCAGAGAGGTGGTGGCTGCCCCATCCCTGGCACC
>JAVSBS010005865.1:5116-22295 GCA_033124195.1 Coracias cyanogaster | reverse complement strand
TTTCTGGGCTTTTTTTTTTTTTTAATATGTTTTGAATGGGGCATTTCCATGTAGATATTGTCCAGATGTCACCCATGCCCAGCCACTGAGCAAGACCCCAGAAAGACAGAGCACTAACATCTGAGCAGTAAACTTCTGAAGAGGGAGAAAAGCTGCTTTTCTGCAGCTCCTGCCAACTCCGCCCGACCTGTCCTGCTCCTCTGACTTCTGTTGGGGCAAAGAAGAAAGGAAAAGGCCACATTTCCACAATGAGCATCACTCACAGAGACTGCAGCAGCCAGGCTGAAGGTGACTGTGTTCTAGGTCAGAGAAAGGCAGCAGCTCAGGACCAGAAGCTCTGGCAAACACCACGCTACTGGGTCACCATCACACCAACGCTCCTCCTCTTCGATCTTGGTATTTAGTTTCATTGCAGACACAGAGCACACATCTTCAGAAAATAAAAAACGAATTCATAAGTGGTTTCAAAGCTACAGACAAACATCTCCAATACGCTGCTTACCTTTGTCTGCAGATTTGCCAGTGATCTGAAGACCAAGCTGGATAATGCCATTAACAGGAATAATTAGTGGTTTAAGATCCAAGGACCTCAAGATATTTTCACAGAAAATAATAAAATGGATAACATCCATAGGATGTAAGTGTCATTATTACAGAATATTTTACAGTGGGATAAAAACTAACATAGGCTAAACTGAACTACCAAGAACACCACTAGAGCAAGCCACAAAGATAATGAAAATCTGATTCTCAGTTCCCGGCACTGTCTGGGCTGAAGCTGCTTCCCCTGTTGTGCAATTACCACAGAATCCTGCTCGTCTTCACTGCTGCAGAACCGAGGAAAGCTGCTCAGAAGCAGAGTTCACCAGAGATAAACAAAGGCATTTCTGGTGAAAATTGAAAATTGCCAACAAAGAAAAAAATCCCCTTTGGCAGAATAGATATTTTCATTTAGAAACACTGCCAGTGTTATCTTAGGGGAGTTGTAGCCTGGGCCCATGAAAGCTGACAATCTGTTGCTGAATGGCTGCATTTTACCCTGTCACAGTTTTACTTTCTGAAGCAGGCAGTACCAGAGGCTTCGGAAATGTGAGACAGTGTGAAAACAGGCACACGAGGGAGCCCAGTCCCAGAGAATATGACATGAAATGCCTTGGAAGCAATTTGACGTTTCCTAAAAGAAGCACACTCCATTTCTGTAAGAAATATTTCACATCACAGATGAGGACTTTCTTTTTTGAAAAACAGACACAACTTTTGGCAGAAAGCACATTTTTTCACCTTCCAAAAAGATGATGATTGCAACAAAATACAACTTTGTTTCCCTGAGAGTTCTGTTTTGACAAACATTACTTCTCAGCATTTAAGCTGATGCTTGGAAAGAAAAATGAAAACTCTACACATTAAAAAAGCCATCATTTTTAAGTAACATGAGGATAACATAGTCCACTATTTTTCTGATTATTCATTTTTTCTCCCTCAGCCCTTCCAGTACCAGTATCCTTTTGCCTGTTTGTCCACATTCTGCACTCTGTTTCCTATCTAAACTAAACCCTAGGCACAATGACAGCACAATGAAGCCTTGATCAAGCGCTCTGAGCTCTACTGTAAATACATCAGATAGGATGAGATCTTTCCATTTGCCCTCTATAAGCTCTGGATCAAGTCCAGGACAAAGAGAAGTTTATTAATGCACACACATTCCTACTGGCCTTTGAGCTCTTTGGCAAAAAATGTTTTAAGCAGGCCCCTGTAGAGACTGAAGGAGCAGTATTCAAATATTTACATCGAACAACAGAGTTAATTACACTTCAAGACATTAGTAAGATTCGCTTTGCTGCAACCTCAGCAACATACTGCAGCAAAGCAGCAACATAAACCATTTTCCGCAATCTGAGGCGGGCAGCTTTCCATCTGGGTTTCAGCTAAGGCAGGAATGTTTCTGTCTACAATAGAACCTCACTAATCAGCACTTCACTAATCCACACATTTTATTAACTTCGCCAAAAGCCTCGCAGCCTCTCCCCGCCCCTCAGCAAAGATTTAATAGCAGAGACCTCAAGCAAGGTCTTTCGTTACCAAAACGCATTTTTTAGGCTAATGTTACGTGCATTTGAGTCAGATATTACAAAGCAGTTTGATAAATAATTTGAGAAAAACTAGAGTTGTCAACGACAGCGCCAAATCTTATGCGTATCTGGACAAGAAAACCCAAGGCAGCTTGAAGTTGAATCTACAAAAGAACATTTTATCAAACCCACTTAATCCTTAGTATCTCTAAGGATTTGGCCTTTTGTGAACAAAATACACACAAACAAAATTTAAGTTAACACTACATTTGCCCACTTACTGGCTCTCAAGTTCAGTAACTTTCAAAGAAGTCTCCCACTTTTGACACTTCATTCTTCCCTTCGCAAAGTAGTCTGCATCCTTTACATGTGAGCCAACAGAAACAGCAAAGCCAACAAAAACATTTAACCATATGCGGGAACAAAAAGCTCTGTCCGTTCCCGTGTCCTAGCTCTGTGTTTAGCAACCATACCTCTCTCCTCTAGCCATGAGCACTTAAATTTTGTGACTATGGCAGCTTCATTTTTCAAGCCTACCAGATATTATCCACATGCCATCCTTAAAAATGAAACTAAATGACAGCACACTATTTGTTATCCTTCCATTTCCAGGGGCATTTTTAAACAAGTGAGAAGATAACCAAATATACTGACTTGCTGGGGTTTTTCTTCCTTGTCAATTATGCTCGCTATTGATATACAATATGAATAATACAATGTATAAATTATGTACATGCATTTATAGAGGAACATAAGGGAAATTCATATACCAATAAATTGGTATTGATCCATTTCTACATTTTGGTATGAAATATTTAACACCACATAGCAAAGAATGCCATTTCAATGCTACAAGTGCTATTTCATGGCATCTATCGTTTTTTGACTTGGTAGCTGCAATTTCTGTTAAGACTCCAGCAATTAATTTTGGAAGCACGAATAAGTATATGCAAAGAGCACAGTTTCCATTATTTTCTTCATTCCAGAAAAATTATTATAAAAGCCATTTTCATCTGTGAAGAATAGACAAAAAAACCCAAACAAAAAAACCCAACAAAACCAATACAGAGCTAAAGAAGTTCTTATCTTGTATGATTCTGTTTGGAAGTGGAGGGATAAATTAATTGTTTGTACCTTATATATTTTAGCAATACATTGTCTAAAGATTTCTCCACTGGGTTTAGTTAAGGCCGGTAGGAGCAGTGATGTCCCAGTGCTCTTCCACGTGCAATGACCAGCACACAAGACAGAAGAAAGTGAATGGCTTCAGCCATCAATAATTTCCAAAACTGTCTTTTCAGGTCGTCAGCTCAGATTGGAAAGACATCCATACGGAAAGCTGTACATTCAGCTAAATAACTTGTGAATGCCTTTTTTCCAGCACATAGGCATTCAAACCCCAGGATTTACACCTGCATGGGGTCTCAGCAAATTGGTCTAGCATTGAATTTCCACAAAGACAACAGGCAGAAAGAAAAGAATATGCAAAAAGCATCTTATTCTATTATATAAGTGAAGCAAACCAATGGATTAGAGGCCAAACTTATCCAAAATGCAGCCGGGCACCCCTTTAAAAATGCACCTGTTCAGGAGATTTTGTTCCCCAGGCAATGCTCCAGGTGCCCTGGCAGTCGCTCCGCAGGACTGTGAGCACCTGAACCCGCAGGGATTCTGCCAAGCCCACTTAGCCTACCATCAGATTCACATCTTGCCAAACTCACCTCTCTCCCAGCTCCCCTGCTATAACCCAGTGTGAGCATTCACAAGTTCTCTCTGGAGTGCCACATCACAGTTCCAGACAAAGGTATGATATAGACCCTATATAATCTCCTTGAGAGCCAAGAAGAAACAGAAAGGAAGCCTCAGTGAACGGACGGAGTACACAGGAGGGGAGGAAGCTGGGGTCTCACACTTTCCATCCAAAAGCTACAACCGTCCCTGCTTCATAGAACATCCTCTGTACTGCCACAGCCCAGAAGAGCACAGGAGCTGGGTGCTTGTACACAAGCTCATTTAGAAGGCACATCTTTCAATTAGCATCTAGTGGTCAAAGAGTAGATGCAGTAGATACAGTCGGAGATCGGGCCATCAGTTTCACCAACCTCATTTGCCTCTGGGCTCTTCAAAAAACTATTTCCTCAATCTAGCACAGTTCAGCTGGATACATCAAAAGCACAGTTCTTCCAAAACTCTCAGCCCTGGCAACATTCCTAGTTGCAGATGCATTGTGATGGATTAACAGCAGTAGTGCCACAAGCCTCGGGAATATAATAGTTTATATCTGTTAATGATCTAACTCAGTTTATTACACAGATTTCAACATTTTAAATTCAATTATGCTCTTAAACTAAAGAATCATACAAAAAAACCCTGATGAACCGTAACTTTGAGCAAGACCAGTAAAAGTAATCCTTGTACCGAGCAGTAACACTGTTGTTTGACTGCACGTTCACTCGCTATTGTCATCTATTCTCCAAGTCAGGATTTCTGCTCAATCCTTGCGATTAGCTCAGTAGGTCAAAATTGAAAAATACCACACTGCATTTGAAGAGCTGAATGTTGCTTCTGTCCTTGAGAGTTAAAGCACTGTGCAGATGTTCAGACGTTCTGATCCAATATTCCCCTTTACCTCTACTTGAACAGCGCTGGAAAGACAGGCTCTTGCGTATCACCAGCGGCAGGAGCCATACACCCACTTGTATGTCATTCTCAGCTTCCCACTGATGTTTACTGCAGGATATTTTGACTTATTCAAAGAGATGCCCTGCAGAACACCCACCTCCCCAGAACAGACATGATACTGCGGCAGGCTTTAACTTTGCACATCTTTATCAAAGCCTCTGTCTTCATTTGTCTTCATTTTGGAAAACTACTCTGCTCATTGCCTCTTCATTTCAACTGTATTTAGTAACATACATTTTGACCTTCTATAGCATACACTGCTCATGGATAAAAAAAATCAGTTCACACACAACTCTTCTGCATGAGATGGGCAGTTTGTCAGGATTCCCATGAAGGGAGTCCAAAAAAGTTAAAATGTATGTTCCATACACACAAAGCTCTGCGGCGTAATGAGGAACTGAACAGAGAACACCTCAATTTCCTGCTTTAAACTTAATCCCAAGTATCCCTTTTAAGAAGGCAAATGCTCACCCCTCACAGGCAGAGGAAGAACAGAGGGTGCTTGACAGCAAGTCTTCTCAAACTTTGGAGTGGCAAGAAAACCCTTCTTAAGGGGTTTAGTTAAATGGCTTCTGAGTCCAGGGCATTTGATCTGCCCTGACGTGGGCTCCTCTCCACTTCCTCCTTGCTGGGTTAAATTCCGTTTTGCTTTCTCACGTCTATACTGTCACATACACAGGTATGTAAGAAACTCTCTGTTTCTTAAGAAGCACAGCAACTTTCAACAGAGCAGTCTTGAGATCAACGAATGAGGCAATCCTTCCATGATCTGCTGAAATCACAGGGGTTAATGTCAAATTGTAACCTTAGCTGAGCATGAAGGACAGATGTAACAAAGCCTTCGCTCCTAAGACATCCTGCTTTGCACACAACAGCCAACAGATCTGGAAATCCATCTCTGGCATGACTACGTCAATCAACTTCGGTACATGTGGTACAATGCATATGGCAGAGAGACTTCCTCTATCAAAGAAGCATCTAGCAGCCCAGTGTACATTACATTAAGGAAAAGATTAAAACAAAAATATACCCACAGGTTATTTCTTACTTGAAACAGTCAACCAATGGATCTGAGAAACTTGCAAGCTCCATGTTCCTTCTGAAAAGCTAATAAACACATGTCTCCCAGTTTACAGAATACACCCTCACTACTCCACGTTGTACGATTTCAGTTAAATTTAGGCACAGGCAAGATGCCAACACTGTGCTTCATGTGCCACCAAACAAGCACACAAACACCTACCTGTAAACGTGCACAGGACTTATGTAAACATATGAACACATACAGATTCACTTTATAAACAGAGGCAGACCACACCTCACCCTTCCAGTCTGCACAGAGATCCAACTCCCACACCACTGGGAATTTTGAGATATGTTCAAACTTGAAGTCAGTCCTGGGCGTGCTTTGACCTCTGAATTTTTGGGCCTAGGACAGATCTGAACTTGCACAGAAAGGTTTCATAGATATCTCCTCCTCGATCTCCAAATTAGACCTAATATTTGAAAGAACCAATTTATCAATAGTAGTCAGGAAAGTAATGATGGCACTTAATGTAAACATAAATAGCCTTTGGAACAAAATTGTTTGGTATTTGTTGTTTTAATGGAATTTAATAATACCAAACATCAGGAAAGACCCAGCAGAGCTAATAAAATCAGTCTGAGAAGACATTATAAAATTGATTAGGTCTTTGTCTCCACCTACTGTATGGAGGAATAATACTCGTAACTCCTTGAAGGATACAAAGATATTGAGCACCTTTCTTGTTATAAAAACTCAACGTTTATTCCATATAGATCACAGTACCTCAACCTTGACCAATTGTTACAACAGCTGCTGTTAAAACCCTAGCATTGAGAGACAACCACAATAGCTTCTTTTACTTAGAAGAGATCGTTAGTCCATAATTATTGCAAAGTAGCAACTGTGAAGGTTTTATGGTGCATTGTTCCTTTATAATAACAAGGTTTTGAAATACAAGAAACTGTTCAAAATAACTTATGTAAGCATAAGAGGTGATCTGGAAACTTCCTGAAGAGGAATGAAAATTAAAAGCCTTCATAATATTTACTTCAATTTTTTTTAATGACCAACAATTATATTTCAAAAAACCCCCGCGGGATTGCAGCCTAAACCTGCATAGGCCTGCGAACACTCTCAGGTGTGAAGGAATTAAACAAACCACTCTTAATTAAAACTGTCAATCTGTCAAAGACTGGAAAATATTACAGAGAAGGCTGATCTCTGGCTGCTTTATACTTTGCACTTCCTGATTTGACATAAACTGCAGGTTATGAACTTTTTCTAAAAATAGCCCTTCCCTGCTATTTTAGCACTCATCTGCCCCGTTTGTTGCTTTCCTACCTGTCACTAAATTTCTGTACAATCAGAAGCTAAAATAAAGCTTTTCATTGCTACGGACTTGGGAAGAATGGTGCCAGACTGTGCTAAAACAGAAATTGGGGAAGCCCCAGGAGTCCATTAAAAACTTGATTGAAATTGTCAGGCTGATGGCAGAGAAGCAGCCAACCTGCACAGCGAGAGGGCACAGATGCACCCCAGGCTATTTGGTGGTTTTATTTATTCAAACCACATGATGTTTCCAATCCTCAGAATGTGTTCAGGCAGCAGATTCAGACGTGCCAGAAAATTGAACTTTGAAACACGCTGGCATCAGTGAAAAAGCTTTTTCAGAAATAGGCACTGGCTGTACCCAAGGAGGTACTTGTAAAGGTGCATACGGAAATCACTTTGTTTTCACAAAGAACTATCTTGACTGCGTGTCGCAGATCTGTGGGGGCTTTCCGCTACTTTCAAAACCGCTTGTAGGATTTAAATAAGACCCCTCTTTCTTACTCCAACGCAAGAGTATGCACAGGCTCTTACAGAGCAGTTGGAACCAAGGATAGCAAAGTCTTAAAAGAAACATCTTCCATTCAACTCCTCATAAAGCCCAGGAAGGCTGGTGTAGTAACCACCTACATATGTCATCTAAAACAAACAAGTAGTTTCATACAAGGGGTAGGTGATTTTATAGACGTATCCAAGCTGCAGCAAAAGTCACAGTCCATATTTCTTCATCACTTGTTTTTCATCTTCACTTAGGGAAGCCTTCAGGTACTCTTGGAACCTACACAACTCAATGATGAGCCCAGCCATTCGTGGTACGTTAGAGACCCACACCCTCCTACTCTGTGGACGCAGCAGGCAGAAAGGCATCACTGCACACCCCTCCAGCAGCCCAGCTCACATCAGGCAGGATGGTGAGGAAGGGAATCAGGAATTGTGTCTCCAGGAACACCATGCCTTGGCCAAGCATGCACACTCACAACCAACAACGGAATGCTTTCATGAGTCCTGTCAGATTGTCTTGCTGAAGGACAAAGCTTTGCAGCTCTAAAGCAAACAGACTTAATTCAGCAAATACTTTCCCTCCATTAGTTACTTACAGACACAAACGTACGTTAAAAAAGTTCTAAACCATAAGCAGAAGCTCCACACTGGATGAAAAAAGATTTGATAATATGCAGAAAATGCATGGCCACAACAGGAAAGTCATCTTTGCAGAAAAACGCTAGAGGACACAATGGGAATCGCCTGAAGACACACACTCTTTTGTGCTCAATAGAAAGGGAACAGTCCCTGACAAAAGTAAGCAGTGTCAGAGCAAAATCCTTTGCTTTTATTTCCTGTGCTTCTTTCTGTATTGCTTTTAGAACCTCTCTAATATTATTTATTGATCTCTGTGAGGAAAGCTGCATAGGAACTGTCTAACAGGATCTCAGGGCTTATGTCCATCCCTTCACATCACAAGTAACAGGTTATTTTCCTGTGCACTCACAAACACTCTGCAGCAACTGGCCATGAAAACAACGGTGGTAGCACCTGCAGCTTCAGAGGAAATGAACAGGAATGGTGTATGATGACCATAAACGTCATTCCTCCTCCACCCCTTCATTTACTAGTCAAGACATACTTCACGGAAGCAGCATTCAGAAGTGCAACACCAGTGTCAAGAACAGGGGGGCATAAGCCACTCATTTAAACACAAACATGTGACTACACAGTCTCTTAATAGCCCACACAAGAGACCCACAGTAGCATCTGTTAGAGCTTTACCCACATGGGTACTTGTCCTTCCCGCCAAGGGCTGGTCACCTCTGCCCTACAGCACAGAATGGAGGAATATGATTTTAGGAGATTTAATCCAAAGATGTTGGGAAATAAAAGCCTATGTTTTGGGAACAGCTGTATTTCTGCTTTTCTGATTCCTCATGGCAACAAGTTCCACCAAGTAATGCATGCAAATTAAAAGCACTTTTGAAAGTTCTATTTGATTATACTGAAACAATGAGGAAGTTCACTTCATTTCTTTGAAGTGAAATGCACTACAGTCCAGGAACTAAGGAAGCTTTAGTAACCATAGCAACATTGTAATTTTTCATTACAAATTTCAATAGATAATTAATCTGACAAATCACACACTGGTATTCAAGCTATTTTTTTCCAGCAGACCGACACACTTCAATACATGAAGCTATTCGTGTTTACTAGCAGTGGCCTCTGAAGCACTTTACAGCATAGCTGCCTTCCCAATATAACTTCCATATCAGCCTCGACAAATAAAATTTGCTAAGTGGTTTCTAATTCTGTTGCAATTGTCCTTGACAACTTCTTTTTTGGTTTGTTTTTTTTTTTTTTTAAGCCAAGTGAAGTGTTTGCAAATGTTCATCTTTTTAGAAGACAGAACTGGCAATGTTATGTGGTGACTACTAAGAAGTTAAGAGTAGCTGAAATACTTTGTCCTCCAAATCCAGTTCAATATCCAAGTTATTTTAAAAGTATGTAGCTGCATGGACAGAAGATTAATAAATAAAGCTGGTGCTGAGCTATGGTAGAATGTTCTATCAGAATGAAATCCTGCAGAAGGCTTTCTGACAGTCACTGCTGAAAGTAAGACTGCTAAGCAAGAAAAAACACATGATTTATTACTAGAGATTTTGATAAAGCACTTCAGTAGTAAAATAAGTTTCCATGCCTAAGAATAAACTGCATTCCTCTGTTGTATAGTGCAGACTGTAAAAAGCATGAAAACAAGCAACTATTTCACTAATCCAGAACTTTCTCAAGGTAATTACAACAACTCTTAAACATGACAGACTCGCCACTGAAAAACACATCTCTGTGAGAGGATTTTAAAATCCACAGTCAAAAATAGCAGCAGTGAAAATATGAAGTCAGAAGGAATTTGGGGTATGTCACTGTTCTGGTCTATCGAGGTATGCCAACACTGTCACCATTCAAGGAGTTTGTTCTAGAGTAGTAGTTTCTAGTAGAGTACTAGCTCACCCTACCCTGCTTCTGGGTGGGACCATGGAGATGAGAGGTCTGGTACACACGTATGACCTGTCTTCTCATTCCATGTGGCCCCCTTGGACCATTTGAAGGACAAGTTACATCACAGGCAGTTTTGCTCAAGAGTTAAAAAAACCCAACAAACCATTTAACAGCATTGTAGATACCATACTTTGCCAGATAATAACAGAGAGAGAGAAATCCTGTAAAATTAGAAAATTGCTACAGTATCAGTTTTGTGATTGTAAACAGGCAACAAAAAGAATGAGGGAAAATATGTAGGTAAAAAAAATATCAGAAAATAAGAAGCTGTAAACAGTGGCATTAAAACACAGTCATTAGAAGTGTTAATGCAAACAGAAATTAGTCTAATTAAATCATCCCTACAGCACCTGATGGTGAAGCACAGTGATATACTTGTCATTTTACCAAAGCAACAAGAAGACAGCTAAAACTACTGTGCTGTTAAAAAATTATCCCTAAACATCATCCTAGATGTAACAAGAGAATCAAGATGAAACGAATGCTAAATCCTCAATCATACTTATTTTTTTGAAGTAAACAAGTACTTATTCCTAGATTGCAGTCCCCAGGAAGAGATGCAATGAGATCCCTCAGGGGAAAATTTGGAACAGCCATGAATAAAGAAACTTCTTTGTTATTATTAGAACATGAAGGATATTTGATAAGATATGGAGAAAACAGCTGTTGCCTCTATCATTAAAATAGCACTGAACAGAACCTGCACGGATTAACCATGGGAAGAAGTGCTAAAAATAAGTATCCTCACACCAGTGCAGTGTCTAAGGTAACAGAGCAAGTATGGCAAAAAACGATACAAGGCACCATAGAGAAGGGAAAGGTCTCAGCTCAATTAGGTGAGGCTTCAATTAAACAGGAAGCCATCAAGTCAAACTTGAAGCACTCTCAAAGTGTAAAAATGAGCACAGTCACTGCACACTCTCTGTGTTCTCCCATATTTACCTCATTTCAGACTCTTCCCACACTCGCTGTCAATAGAATCCTCAAGCTGTTACACAAGGTGGACACTGCTATAATAGAGAACATGTTTCTTCTCTTCAGCTAGCACCCATTGCTGGGTCTTAGCACTGCAGGAAGAAACTAAAACTACATTTAGCTCCAGGCAGAAACAGCCACTAGGTACAAGAGAGACAAAAAAGGAAAAGAATCCATCCAAAATGGAAAATTCAGTAAGAAAGTAAAACACAAGCCATAGACATAAGCCCTGAAAGCGGCAAATCCCTGTTGCCAAGCCCTGAGGACTGAACTGTGGTGGAAGCTAACATTCAAGCCTTAGCGATACCAAGGTAAGCTGAACTGAACTAAGCCAAACTTGAAAGGATATGTAGCAAAATAGGTTGTTTCCCAAGTTCCTGGAGTCTCAATTACGGAACAGTTAAGTCCATTGGCAAGACAATGAACTCAGCCCTTTTGTTTACAGGCAGTCACGGTCACAAAGGCGGGGTGTTACCAGTTTCCCCAGTTCTGTAATTCCAAACAGCCATGCTGCTACCTGCTGGCAAAATGTCCACATCTATCCCCTTTTCAGGTGGAACCTAATTAAAAGTAAACGACAGTAACATAGAGACACGTGGAGGGGTGGAAGGAGCCTTGTGCAGCCAGAGTACCTGAGAAGGGCTTCCCCTTGCTGTCAGTGTTAGGCACCAGTGTTAGACACCAGTGTTAGGCAGGAGTTCCTTCACACGACAGAAACCTGCTGCAGTTAATGGGGCAGATGATGAAACACCCTGTTCTTTCCTCTGAGAATTTACCTCGGTACATAATTAGAAGCATAATCATTAACGTTAGCGTTCAAAATTGCAGGCATGAACCAGACACACAAAGTATTCCTATAGGGCTATAATGCACTTTACAGACCACCTAAGAAAGCCTGTCCTTAAAGCAAACCCCAGATCTGTCTGAAGAACAGTTGGCCCACTTCTCTCCAAAAGGCCAAATTAAATCTAATCCACCTACAAGCACAAGCGCAGATAATAGAACTAAATGTGGTTCTTATCTAGTAGACAGGCAGTCCCTGCCTGAGAAACATTTATCTAAGTGGCTTTATCTATAACGTCTGACCAATCCCACTGAAAAGAGCAAACTACAAGCTGCCAGAGTTAGAGGCTCAATCAAACCAGTCAAGTATGAATGATGGGGAAAACCTAGAACTAAACAGAAGGGAAGGTAAAAGGTGTTCCAGACCAGGAAAATAATGTCCTGTTTGAAGAATATGGAACTAAAAGTACTGATAAAAATAACATTGAGAACATGGTGGGTCTAGTGTTCTAGAAAACCCCGTAGTGAAGGCAGAAAAAAACCCCAATGGCTTCTGAATTACTGCTGTGGCTATTGACAGGCTCAACCTTTGTGCACTCATTTCGGATTATCGCTTGTCCTGCTTCAGTCTGTGATATAATGAGCTAACCACAGCCTGAACAAAATTTGCAAACTTCCTTTAGATGTTCTTCTCCTGTACTAAAGAGAACGCAGCAACTGAGATTCCAGTACCATACCTGTTCCCCACGCGGCCTTCCTCTGGCTCGCACATAGGGACAGGGCTCGTTCCAGCAGATCAACACTCCTGGTGCTATTTTGTACCTCATCTCGTGTTTATCCTTAATTATTAAACCTGTATTTATAGCTTTACTTTGCCTGTGAAGTAAGAGCTTACAGGATGTATTAAACCAATATGGAAGAAGCATTTCTTCTGCCACAAGAATTCCTCAGCTGTATCCAGGAGGACAGAGGGTTAAGCTACACGACCAAAGTGATCCCTATCTATGACACGTACCCATTAAAAGTTTAAAATAGCAGCTATACTAATTTCCCCCCTACACCCTTCCCCTTTTCCCTAGGGGAGTTTTAAGAGGGGTTCTGAATTGCAATGCAGTATCAGATGTTTTTTCTATGAGACCCAGTGTATTTTGGTAAAATGCAGTAAATATAACTGGAGCCACAGAAATGTCTCTGGCTTCAAGCAGAAGAATGTAACAGCGCTGCACAGTATAAAATCTGCACGTTCCCAGTTATCTTCCACTACAAATATTTTATTTTCACAAAAGAAGCTATTTTGGAGCAGATGTGGTCCCTAAGTTTTCGAATATTGTCAACTTAGTTGTATCAAATCCAGAACAAAAACATAACATGCTTCTCTCCTCTGTTCAGTCTCCAGTTCCTTGCAGAGACTCCACCTGAGACACCACCAACTCAGCATTTATTCACACCAAATACCCCAACATAAATTGGCCACAAACAGCTTCGGCTTTCAGTGGCTGCCTACCCAGGCTAGACATTAATTCAGATCTAGCACTGGACAAGGTTCCAGTCTCCCGCTGCTCCCCCTAAAAGTTATTAAGACAATCCACAATATATTGATTTGTTGCCCGTGCTCCTGTTGGAAGGATCAGCTGCTCCTCTGACCTTGCTATTCCAATTCTACTGCACCACTGTCACCAACACTGGGAAGACCTGCCCAGCTAAAATGCTTTTCCTTAGTATCTAGATCTCCAGTTACGTAAGAGGAGGTTATGCTCTCTGCCGTGGAGCAGAGGTTCTGTTTAACCACACTGTCACACCTATTTACTTCCCCAGGAGCACGTAGCACGGGAGACGGTTACACAATTCCCAGCCAACCTCAGCCAGCCAGTTCTATATTATAATATTGCACATTGACTCACAAACCCATAAGGTGTCTCGACAAAGATTACAGATGAAATATATTAATTGATCAAGTAATTAAAAACCACCAAAATATTTTCTAGTATGTGTTAAGTAACTGAAGGAACTCCTCGGTGAGAATGGGAAAGTTCTGGAGTAGCTCCTGAGGTAGAAATAGAAATATTAAAGAATTTGTTTAATGTCAGAACAAGAGTCCGCAATACCTACGCTGATTAAAACTGTAAGAACTTGGCATCCTCTGGTACTCTAGATCTCACAGAAAATGTAGCGCTCAGTGTAAATTTTTGAACAATAGTTCAAAAAGGACTGAGCAGAATGAACTGGTATTTCTCTTTGAGGGAAATAATAAACCGAGACCTCAGGCTCAAAAACAAATACATGCCACTTACGTATACAACTCAGTCTTAAATTCCTGCATCATACAATGAAAAGGTTTTCCAGGTCTAAATGCAGAAGTTGCAGGCAGATCAGAAAAGGTTTATTAAACTAATTCAGACCAGAGAATCAAGACTTGCTGAATCACAAGAGGTTAACTTTCCTAAATCGATTTTGGCTACCTGTCCTGAAATTAGCTATTCTCAATGTGGAAAAACAAAACAAACAAAAAAAAAATCAACAAGCCAAAACAACCTGCAAAAAAAAAACCCAAATACAAATACTGATCCACATTTGTGGTTTTTGCTCTGTGAAGGTCAACAGAGTTACAATGAATTTAAAGAAAGCCCATTATATTAGAACTAAAATCCACAGCAATACGGAAACACTGAACATGAGCTCAGAGATAACACAGGCATTGCATCGGGGATATACAGGGACAGAGCTTCTGCTCAGGTAATGAGCTGCAACAGTTTATACCAGCAGAGGATCTATTCCAAATCCTTGAAGGAAGCTGTTTCCATCACTAAACCTGATTATTAGTGCTGTGCGCTTTGCAGCTTTTTTTAGTAGGTTATAATTTCTTCTGCCAAAGCTAGGAAGCTATACTAGGGGCAGCTGGTACTCCCAGGACTAACAACTCCACCACAGTTTTATCCTCTAGTACTCGAGCCTCCAATGTCTGTGTTTGCATAGAGAACTGCAGCGGGCAAGTATCACAAGTTCCTTCCCTGTGCCTACAGAGAATTACCCACTAGCTTCACAAAGTGACCTTTGTTACAACGGGATTTACACTGGTGTCCTTGGGAGCAGCAGATGGTCAAGATGAGCTGCTGCCATCAGCATTTTTCCTTTCGTCTGTGAAATTATTCACACAGTCCCCTCAACAGTGGAGGCGTTTTCTCAGCTTAAGAGCCAAAGCACACTAGTTAAAAGATGGGACAAAGAACAATCCAAGCAGAAGTGTCTTTAAAAGACACTAAAATGGGCTGGATTTTGTGGTTATGCAAGAGCAAGAAGCCACTATCTCAGTCTGATGTACAAATTAAATGCTGTAGCTTATCAACAGGAAATATGAACACATTTCCTCCAATTATTTCCTCTTGCAAATCATTCCCTGTAGGTCTCAAAGGAAACAACAGATGCACCCAAAACAAGTTTTCATTTCTTTGCTGGTCTGTTAAAAGAAAATGCAAAACTGGGTTTTGGGTTTGGTTTTTTAAACACCTCACTGTTTAGACAAAATTTATCGCTCAGAGAATTTGAAGTACTCAACAAACAGGCTGGTATCATTATCTCTACCTGTAAAATGGGGAAATAAGAAGAAAAGCAAGGGCAGCTTCAGAGCTGTACCCAGTCTCCTTCCCACTCACCACAGTATGCCACGCTACTAAGCCTCCCCCACGCTATAAACCCAGCAAGCACATTGACCCACACCACAGAACCTTCTGTCCTTGGGCTGGTAACTTATACTGGAGGTAGAGAAGGGGGAAATCCTGTTAGAGATGTGCACGCATTGAATTGAGAAATCTTTGACACTTCTGATAAATTTTCCAACCGATTTATGTACTGCCAGTGTGTTTCTGGAATGTGTAAAATATTTACGATCTTGGTCCTGTAATGAGACTCTCTTCCCTCCAATAATTCGAGCAGGCTAAAGGGGTGACGCTCTTGGCTTGAA
The DNA here is from genome assembly GCA_033124195.1 of Coracias cyanogaster. Classification (NCBI taxonomy): domain Eukaryota; kingdom Metazoa; phylum Chordata; class Aves; order Coraciiformes; family Coraciidae; genus Coracias; species Coracias cyanogaster. The sequence continues at coordinate 6,427 of JAVSBS010005865.1, read as the reverse complement.
CTGCTGGCTCATGTGTTACCTTATGTTTTTTTAATCGCAACATGTTCTTGCCTAGAATGACACGCTTGTGTAAACACAAAACAGGCTCAGTGCAAGATTCACAATGGAATTTGAAACACTCTGTAATGCAGAAACATTGGGATTTGTGAGCTTGGTTTCAAACCTTCCAGGGAGATGCTTTCTGAGAAGTCTGCATCTGGTTTTGTAATCCCACCGATGTTTGAGAGCATTCAGATCAAGCTTTACATTAAGCCCCTTCCCTAACAAGCAGGACCAAGACAAATGAAGTTACATTTGCCAACATATCCCAGGAGAGCGCAATGCATCTCTGCTGTAAAATCCCCATGCCATTTTTTCCAAAGCTGGTGGGGACAGTGTCAATTTTAACCTAAAAGGGAAAACTTTAAACAAATCTTTTAAATTTACAATAATTTAAAACACAAACAGCTCAGCAAGGCAGCCGGTCAAGACAATGTCTCTTCAAGTAACAAGACAGCCCAGACAGACAAGGCTGACTGGAATTAAAGGCACAGGCTGAAAAAAACCCAGACTTGATTTATAGAGAACATAGAAAACTGCTTGAAGATTTGGGGACTGATTGAATTTTGGAAACATACAGGAAGAAAATCAACCTGATCTGTGTTACAAGGACTTTTTGGCTATCTTTTAAAAACAATTCTGAAGAAGGCAGGTTTGCTTCCACAGAATTCTGTTACTCTGCTCTTTATTAAATATGGCGGGACATCTCCCACAAGCATAATAAAAAAAAAAAAAAAAATATATATATATAAATGCCAAAGTCAAGTGAAGTTCCCTTCTCAGCCACGGGAGAAGTTTTTCAGTTCAGTAAGAGTAACTCCAGCGCAATTCAGAAAAGGGAAACGACTCAGGGCCACGACTCGGTCTCTCCGGGACACAACAGCGCGATGGAGGAGGCAGATCCCAGCCGCTCCCGGCGGGGACTGGTGGCACCGGGGGCCGGGTGGCACCCGCGGCGCCGGGCAGGCGACTTTCTGCTGCCCTCTGCAGGCACCGCTCCGACCGCGGCGTCCGGTTCCAGCTTGCGGCGCAGCTGCGACAGGTACAGCCGCAGATACCCCGTGTCCTCGATGTGCTCCGACCCCCAGATGGTGGTGAGCAGCGTCTGCCGGGTCACGAGGCGCCCGGGGTTGCGGATCAGCAGCTGGAGCGCGTGGTGGCTGGTGATGAGGTGCGTGTCGATCGCCAGCCGCAGCAGCCGCAGGCCGTTCGCGAGGTCGTGCTCCCAGACCGGCTTGTCCCACTCGAAGAGCAGCTCGCCACCCCAGACGT
>JAVSBS010005862.1:0-11388 GCA_033124195.1 Coracias cyanogaster | reverse complement strand
CCTTCCTACATGTCCTGACAACTTCCCTATAGTTCTCCCAAGTGACAAGTCCCTTCTTCCATGAACTGTAAATTTCTGTCTTCCACGAGATTTCCTTCAGAAGCTCCTTGCTCATCTATGCAGGTCTTCTAGCATGTCTACCCTTCATCATTAGTTTGCAATTAGCAATTTAATTGTTTGGAATTTATACAATCTAATTCTCAATACCCTTTCCCACAGTGATTATGCATAAAGGATGAAAGCTGTACCTGCAATGAGAGGTGCTGGCTCTGTGGCCTTCCCACTCCTTGGAGAGCAAGGTTTGGGCACACTGGGGGAAGGAGGAAGAGAAGATTTATAGCACCACTGGCTAGAGTCTTCCATAATTCTGTCCCACAAAACCAGGAGGGCAAAGAGATAATCCATCTACATTTTTATGCTGCCTGGGCTTTCTTATCATATGAATTGTGAAGTTAATGCACTGAAGCTGGGAGGCTGGCAAGCTAAAAAAGCATAGAGGCAGCATGACAGCACAAGAACCTTCTGTGCACACCTCTATATGGCTATATACCTTAGTTGGTTTTGCAATCTAAATCCCTTGCCTTTCTAAGGAGGAAGAAAAAGGAAGGGAGGTCAGCAGAACAAAGAAAAGTAGCTTCTCCTCAAGTGGAAAGTTTCTTAGCAATTTCAGCAGCTAGAGCTTTTTCTGTGAATGACTTTAGGAATATTGTCCATGTTAATGCAGTGTTAATCTGCATTTTTTAAATCTCATTAACAAATAATGCCTCTATCGAACCCTGAAGATTACAAAAAAATAATAAAAATTATCATAATATTGCCTATCATTGACAAATAGCTGCATGAACATTTGACTTCAATGAAATACACTTAGTGAAACTTCACAATATGCCCATTTGTCCATTATTAAACAACACTGAATTCAGTTTACTTTTCTGTTGGATTGCTGGGGGCAGATTAGTCCTGTCAGACGTGTATCTGTGCATGATCTTTTACAAGTATAACATTTAAAACTAGAACATGTTGGTTTTATACCTCTGTATCACATTATAGCACATTTATACTTTAATGGGATCTTTTTTACATTGTACATTTTTTTTAAATAGCTCACCTATATAAATATTATTTAATCTTTTAAAAATCATGTCCTTTTACACATAATACTCTCTCTCTGTCATGGTAAAAGTTCTTATAATCTCAGTTGCTTATTTATTTGCTATTAATTCTAATTACAGCAAACGGAAAATATTACTACAAAATCAGCTGCAAAGGCTAAGCAACCTAGTTCAGGATTATTTTCTCTCACTGGGAAGTATTTCAACATATAAGCTGTTGCTTTTCACATTAGGAAATAAACAAATAAATAAGGAAATCAGGCAGATTTTTATGATAGAAAATTAGGGGGCAATTTTCTAAAGCATGAATGGGAGGAACTCATAAAAATCCCATTAATGAATAGTTGAGGCTGTGGATATGCATCCATTCACACTGCTTTTGAAAATATAGCCCAGGATGAATAATTTTCATATGTACAGTAAGTCCACAGCTGATGCTTTATTGTCCACTGAGCCATCATTGTCCTCAGCTGGGAGACCAGCTATGCACATGGTTTTCCATCAAGACATAAGGTAGCATTTTTATTTACTAATGCACAATGCCAGAAAACTTTGAAAGGAATTTTAATGATATTTGCAAATTACTTGAGTCTAAAACTCACCTAGCAGCAAAGAATACAGAGAAGGTAACAGAGAAACTGCTGTCCATGTCATTTTCATAGCTTCTTACATATTCATGGTCCAAAAGGATTTCTTTCACAGAAGCTTATGCTCATCTAACCAGACACTTTGTAAGTAAAAATGCATGAAATTTAAACCAGCTTTTCATATGGACATTTTTTTTTATGGCTGAGTGTTTTAGCAAGCCAGCAATGGTAGACACCTATAAATGTATAATGTGATGGATTAGATTGTAATGCAGTCTGGATGCATATGGAGGTGGTGTTTGCCCTTCAGTGCAAATTCATTTTAATGTCAAAAGGAATCCATTAGAATTAATAGTGCATTGTCCAAGCAATGAGTAAAACAGTATAGTAGTTTTATTTTGAAAAAGAATCCAATCTTGCTCCTAATGATAACAATTATGACAAAGGATACAGCTACTTCTAATGAGGAAATAGTAAGAAAATAAAAATATTGGTTGGGTTTGGATTCCTGGTTTGAACCTGATTTTAAAATAGGAATTTTAAAGTATTTGTTAAAGAAGATTTGCTTTCTTCATGGTTTGTCAAAGCACATTGTACAACCAGCAACAAACTTACACCTTTCACAGACATGCATGAATTTGGGGCATGTCAACCTGGGGAACTTGGGAAAGCTAAACAAAAATAGCTGAAAGGTGTGAATTTAAAGCATGTTATGTAACATGCTTTACAGTTCTGTGTGAATATGCTCACTGAAAACCAAAATACTTTTGTAACTTTTCAGCAATAAGACCACTTTTTCTCTGCAGGGCCCAAAGGCACTTTAAAGTGAGGTGTACATTCACACCCTTAGGTAACTCAGTTACACATTTTTGAGAATCTTCTGGTAAGTATGTTCTTAGTTTAAACACTACGTTAGAAATTATCATTTAGCAGAAAAACCAAAACAAAATCACAACTGGTTTCACTTCTGTGCAGTCTACATATCCTTTAAGACTATTCATATGTTCAAAATGAGCAACACACTTAAGTATTGTGCTAGATTTCAATGATCCTAAGAAAAGCCTAATGGAATCCTCAAGATAAAATGAATAGGCAGGTAAATACAAGAGAATACACTGGAATAGTGCTTCAAATAAACATAATGTATTAAGGGTGCAACATCTTCATGGATCTTCAAGCAAATCACTGATGCTTAAATGGCCTCCAGAGCATATTAGACCCCAAAGTACCTGCCTGCCCATTAGACTCAAAGGAAGATTTCCACAACATTCTATTCTGTAGGAACTCGTATAAAATGACCTTTCCTTTTCTAGATATCACTGTCAACTTGATTTTACATACACTGCTTAATTTAAAATAAAGAATGCACATGAGTTCCACAGTGATGTGCAAGAGACTGATATCCCCTTGTGAAGTCTTCACTGAAAAACAATGCACAAGGAAGTCTTATAACTGAGTCAATATTGCTGGTCCCAAAGATTCTACAAATAAAAGTTCTGCTCTTTCGCAAATTCCCCCAAATTGTTAAGAAGAAAGACATTTCAAAATATAAAAAGCCTTTAAGTTTTGCAGGATTCTGGTTTTAGTTTCAAAGTTTTTCCATGATGGTAAAAATCTTACTTCAAAACCAAGAAGGTAATTAAAAATTTCTTTTACAAATGGCTTATATTTAAATGCCTTGTGACTACAAGTCAATAAACTAAAAAAAAATCCTCAGCGGATATTTGGACTGGAGAAAAAGCTGTACGTGCATATCCAGCTCCCTTAGACTTGAAAAATTACTTTTCCCCTAAATTAATTTACAATATTACCTTTCCAGTATTATGTCCAAAATTTTCAAATGAAACCAAGTTATCCATCTTTATGGTACATACAGTTTCTGTCAGCATATTAATTGACCATTTTTTTTATTTTAATCAAGCTTGTCCCAAAATTTCATACCATCAAATTTAGATATACATGTAACATTTGAAAAGTCAGAAATTTTCATTCTTCCAGAAAGGTTCTTCTGGGATATGAAAAGAGTTATACATCATTGTAAAGTCACAGAAGGACAAGAATGGTAATATAATGGTAAGAATGAAATCTATGCAGTCAGGCTGTATAGAATGAATGGCAATGAATAGTTTAGATCCTTTTTTACTAACTTTTCAGCCTTAAAAAAAAAAAAATCTCTCTCCAGTATTTCATTAGTTATTAATTTTTTTTTTTTTTTTTAACATAACACAAATCCTTTTAAAATACAAGTTGTATTCAAGCTGCCTGTCAAGTACTACTTACTGTGAGTGCCAGAAAGATATTTTCCTCTCTTTTCTAATTGGGTAACACAGCTAATTACTGTTGTCTGTGGAATCATGTTTGATTGGCACCTTGAATGTAAACGGAAACCATAATTTCAGATGATATTGTATAAACATTTGGAGTAGGAAAGTGCAAGCAGTGAAACTTCAACAGAGGGAAATTTATATACTAGATAATAAGTTACCTGTGTTTCATGGCTATCTAATCTCTGATAACAGTCCTTTAAAAATCTATGGATTGCTGCCAAATGCCTCCAATACTTTCCAAGAATGCTTTTCGTAAACTATTCATCAGAAAAGTTGGAAATGTATTGGAAATTACACAGAAAACATGAAAACCACATGTCCTAGTAGGGTAGTCTTTGGATACACTTTAAAGTCCTTCAAGATTAAATCTATAAAAAGTTAAGGAAATGGAGACGTAATCCATACTACAAAAGCATATGAATGAGAAAATGCTAAAACTGAGTTAGAAAATGGCTCTTAAAATACTATATACAAGTCAATTTTAGAAGTACTAGGCTTATTCATAAAGTGACCTGCCTTAGGTCATGAACATTAGCAATATGTCAGACTTCACAGTTGTACACCAGACTTGTTCCCCCAAGATTCCTTCATCTCTCTATCCTTTTTGATCTCAAAAAAGAGAGAAAATAATTGAGTGTGTTAGATAAACACCGAGGTCAAAAGACAAGATACTTGGGACTGGAGAGGGAGGAGAAGATTGAGTCCTGATTTTTTTTATTCCCAAAAAATTGTATCCAGGACATGAAAAACAGAACAAGGCAAAAGCCAATAGAAGGGATGAATATTTACCTGAAACATATGTTTAGCAAATTGATGTCTTTCCTTCTTCACCTTTTCTTTAACTAGTGCTTTACCAAGTTGGTTTAACTACTGCTCTTCAGATTTCCAGATCTTTATTTGAATGATCATATTTCATTTAGTGAAGATATTTGGGGAATGTTTGTAATTACTTTTCACTCCTTGCAAGTCCTGCTGGACAATTCCAACTGCTTCAACACATAATCAAGAACCTGTTAAAAAACTGTGCTTTTTTTGAGAAGAAAAATGATAACCCTCTTAATTCTGAATTTTTTATATGATCTGTTGTTTCTGCCAAAAGTACCCGGTAAAGTATCTTCTTAAAGTTTACTTTTAGACTTTGGTTTTGTCCTGGTTTAAGCTAGAACAGAACTAATTCTGTTCAGTGATTTTACATTTCAGCTCAGTCTCTTCTAACTGCACTTTCCAAAGTTAATGGCATATTTCTGCAGTGTCTGCTTCTGGCAGTGATAACACTTGATGTTTAGAGTTACTACCAAGGATCACTGTGTGCACACCAAGGTCACCGCTGACTCTTGTGTACCACATGGGGGGGTGCAGAAAGTGAAAGGCTGTACCTGTGGGGAGGAGCAGCCAGGACAGGTGACTCTAAAGTGACCAACAAGGTATTTCATCCATATACATCATATTCAGTATAAAGCGGAGGGATCACGAGGGTCAAGCTCTCTTCTTTAATGGCTGGCGTCCAAGGAGAACTCTGTCTGTTCTGCCTTTGATCCCAACCTGTGTGTTCCTGAATCCAGTTCCTACCTGCCACTGACTCCAGCCTGGGGCTTCTCCAATGCCTTCTCCACATCATCAGTGGTGATGATGATGTAATTGCCATGAGGGGGGTTGGGTTCAATATTATTTTTGTATATATTCCAATGTATTGTGATTATTTTCATTAAAGCTGGGTCAGTTTTCTTTTTTAATCCGTAAGTCTCTCTCCCTTATTCCCTTTCTCTTCCTCTTTGGGAAGGGAGAGGAGCTAATAGAGACCAGTCTGTCATTCATCTAACGGCCAGCCCAGCCTTAACCCCTGACGTGTGAAACTGACCTCTTTAAATTTCATATTCAAAGAAAAAGATACCATTTAAATAATTTCAAAAAAAAAAGAATATATTGATCTTATAAAATATTTCAAAAAACCCACAAAGTGAAATATAATCACAATTCCAAAAGAAGCCTTGGTTTTGTGACAGTTTCATTTTTCTAACAGGAAAACATCATTGTAAAATTCTCTGTTAACAAAGATGGAAGTTGTGGTTTTGAGTTATCATTGCCAATCAGAGGGCTAAGCAGGGATATTTTTGTTGAAAATTATTAATTGAAGGTAATTCTAAAGTTCCTGCCTGATCATTATGAAGAATTCATTTTCCAGAGCCAAGAGATTCTGTGCCTTGTACTCTGCTATACACAGGGACAACTATATTCTAGAATATCACACACTGTCTCTTGAAAGACATCATTCGGGAACAATGGCATCTGGCAGTAAATGACGCAAAACATGACTTTACGTGGCAATTCCGGCATTGAATGCTGTTGTATTACTTTGAATGGCAATCGCAGTACTGAGTGTTTTTCATTCGTGAAATTTTTGAGAAAATGAGACATATTGCAGAATATTGCAAGATTTATCCCTTGTGCCTTCTCTCCTTTGAGCCTGGCTGAATAGTTCTAATATCTGAAGTCCTTGGTTTATTCACAAAGTAGGGACCTCTCACGCTGAATTATTCTCTCTGGCATGTAATGCTTGCTTACGATTTGGCATAATTTGTACCACTAAAAACCCAAAACTGTGCTTGTCTTATGTGTAAACAATCGGTGGCCTTTGTAATAAATCTTTTTGCACATGTAAAATTGCAAGAGCACATATCACTTTGATACCTGTACATCAAAATCAAACATTCTTCACATATCTCATGTGCAGTTACATATTTATTTCTGAAAACACAAACCTTGGCTTTACCGCGATTCGATACAGTCTCATGGCACAATCCTTTTTAAAAGTTTGTAACATGGACTATTGTTCTTGTCTAATTATTTTTCTATAGATAGGTTTACCTCCCGATTTTGTAAATTTAAGGCTCTGTGTGGCTTTATGCTTTTTATCTTAATGCATATTTTTAATGCACTAGTCTAGATGACATTGATGGGAATTGAATTAAAATGTGAATACATGGAAGAAAACAAACTGATTTATTAAAGGCCAACAACTATATTGTATAATGACTCAGATGAGCAACAGAAGTTAATGTGATATATCTGCTAAGTGAATCTGCTTCCATGACTGGAGGCAGATAGCTCAGCAGGAGGAGGAAGCACATGGGAATAGCTCGCTTGCAACAGTCAGCAGCAGCTGGTACCCTGCACCTAAGGAGATTGCAGAGGGGATTCCTACCACAATGTGCAGAACAGAAGCATGACCACCTAATCTGCAAAATGCCTCTTAAGCACAGACTCACAGGGAGATCTCAGACCTAAAAAGCACTACCCTTATTTGCAAGGACTTTTCTCTGTAAACATCTTAAGCATATCACTGGGTTCACAGTCCTGTCCTGCTCTGAAAAAGGGCCAAATCCCTGTTCCATTCCCAAATAAGATGTTTGTCTAGTTGCCAGCAGCATGTCTGGTCAGAGATTTGGATACTGCTGTACATCAACTAGTTGTGCAAAAAATGCAGCACCAAAAGGGAAATTAAATTCCAGCTTTTCACGCTATTACAGACACTGACCTTTGGGACAACTAGCTACAGGCCATCTTCTGCCATCTTTGCAAAAAAGCTTCTTACTGCTTTTATTAAGCATTAGAAAGAATTAAAAAATGCAAGATAAATATTTTAATGTATTGATATTTGAAAAAAAACCTTTGCTCTATCATTAATAAAATTTTACTTAATACATAGATTTTACTCTAGATATGGTTCACATTAGGATCAGAGAACAATGATCTTGCTCTCTGATCTAATTGTAAAGTGACATCATATTACTCAGAGTAATAAACACCAACTGCAAGTTGAGCTGACTGGTACTGACACTACAATAAATAAAAGGCAGAAAATTTAGTGAACATCAAAGTGTATGAAAGGGGAAATCTTTAGAATGCAGTTAGACCTTGTTAACTGGCAAGAAGACTCAGGGCTGATGAATGAATGTAAGTTTTACAACTATGAGCATAGGCCAGTTAGTTGTAAGCTTGCATATTTATTAACTGATAAACATTAACCTTCAACAATCCTGTCTATTAAAAGTAGAAGTGGAGAAACCAAATATTGTATTGCTGATATTAGCCATGTTTAAAATCTTGTACAGAATAGATATAAAAGGTTTAGTTAGTCTCAAACACTTCAGCTTGCATTCTTTTACATCTGCTACTATTTCTAACTTTTCAAAAGAACTGGATTTTCTTTGTGGAGGGTTTAAATAATGGTAAAAGAAAAAAACACATTTGGAAACAATTTTTGATTTATCATCTAGGAAGCTTCCTAGATGAGCTGTCCTCTGAACTAATCTCTGTATATAAGACACCAGACTTATAATTTCTGCCACCCTCCATTACAAAAAAGCATAATAATTTAAATGTTTTATGCTTTGAAAATGTCAAGACTTTAAATACAAACCATCAAGTCAACCAATGCAAACATTTAGTTTACATGTAAATTCTCTACTTGCAAACTCACAAGTATTTGCTAGTTAAAAGAAAAACTAATATTTCAAGCTTCTTTTTTTTCTGCACTTAATAGTAAATCAAACATGAGTTCTGAACAGTGGAACAACCCTTAGACAAATAGCTAAATGAAGGTTGTATAATAGTCAAGGAAATAATTCAACAAGACATTCAAGAAAATCATTTACTACAAAACACAAGATAAGATTTGGCTGCTCTAGCCATTTGAGCTGTTTCTTTGGTAAGCATATTTGCAAATAGCAATTTGGAATACAATTCATTCACTGTATTTGCTTACAACACACTTTTTCATTTGATCATTCTATTAGGAACCTTACAGAAATAGTCACAGAAGTTAACTTGAAGGAAGACAAAGTACATGTTTATGGTCTGCTATTACATAAGTAGGACTTGTTTTGGAGCACTGTTTCACCTTGCAGAGAGAAGTATAAATGTCCAGTGATTGAAGATGGAAGTCAGTAAAGTGTGAGCTGGAAATGCAAATTTTGACAGTGAGGACAATTGACTATGGCAACAGTTTTCCAAGGGATACAATAATTTTTTTCATCCCTTGGAATCTTTAAATCAAAATGAGTGGGTTTGCAAAAGACAATCTGTTATGCCTCTGCGGTTTATTGTTTGCTACAGGAAAACTGTATGAAATATCTGATTGTTTTTGTGCAAGAATTCAAACAACGTGATTATAATGGCACCTTTGAAATGCACTACTGTATTCATTTAGCCTTCTAAAATTTGAACTAATATTAATGTGGCTTTTTTACATTTTATTTTATTTCTGTTTTGTAGTGTATTCTGGTCTAAAAATGAATGTCATGTTTGTGACATTGATAGAAGCAGCATTCAAACACCATCGTTCTGTTTGCTATAATGACTCAGACACCAAACAGGGAGAGGCTTCCACCTCTGCCTTGTTGCTGTATCACCAATAGGTAATTTGTAAATAACCGTGAGTGGCCACACTGAAGTTTTTCCTTATAACGAAAAGGTGACAGAGGAGGAAGGGGTGGGGAGGCGGAATTTGCACAATCAATAGCAGTTTGGGGATCTGTCTGTGTTAAATTATCATTTCCATTTTGTCTTGTGATTGTAACCTTCACTGTGAATTAGAGCATTCATTCTGTAGCAGCATCTTGACACCTAGTGAGGGAATCATAATAGTCTATGACAGAGCAATCAACAGCTGAGATGAATCAGTGCTGAGTGGCTCTTCCTTACTAGAGCAATGATATTCAGATTGGTAGAGCCATTAACTATTAATAACTATGGAGGTAATGGGAGGACAACACTGGCAAAAATTTAGAGCTGAAACCTGGATCTTTTCCTGCCCACTTCCAACTCTTAGCACATACTCCAGATGGGAAGAAAGCACATAAAAATTCCTCCCTGAGCAAGTCAGGCCAACTAGCATCAGAGGCAGTAAGACCACGCAAAGCACCACAAGGGCTTTGCTTAATCTAACTCAGATGTAGATCAATCTTAGGAGTCACAGATGTAGCAACATCTAGTTCTATAGACCACCAATCAAGAAAATACTGTTCTTCATAAAACCAATGTTACGGCAAATATCCCTAGTAAAGAAGATAATATGAGGTGTTGAAGAAATGTTTCCTTTTTTTGCTGATCCTCTCATTAATTTTTCTGCTTCAATAACAGCAATAAGGTTTTTCCCCCCTTATAACTGTCACAAGGAAGCAACTCACCTACGTTCATCAGAAGACATCACAGCTCAGTGCTGGGGGAGAAAGAAGTTTCGATACATAAAAATGGCCAACCACTGTGTAATATTCTGCTTTCTGCCTTTCAGTGTAACTGGAAAAACCCATCCTAATTATGACAGGAGTCAAACATGTAGTCAAACATATATTTGCTCAAAGTAGCTCACTTGCACATTTATGTACTATCCATTCTTTCTAAAAAAATACTATTACATCTGTAAGATAGTTACTCTAAAGAAACAAGCAGTATATTGTATAATCAAAGCTAATTTTATTTTGAGCCAAGTCACCTATGCCATTTGTTTATTAACTTTGTCAATTACATTTATTAATTGGGAATTTAGCCTGTGATGTACAGCAAAACGGTTGAAATGATCATTTTTGAATACTGAATACATAATGCTAACAGATGGTGACTGTTGAAAACCATATATAAATAAAATGTAAAATAACTTATTAATTAGAAAATATTCTCATATAAATTCCTTTGTCAATATGGCAGCAACATTGCCATCTATAGGCTTGTTTAAAATGAGTTTTCTAGAAAACGTGATTTATAATAGTATAGCACTAAGAATTACAGTTGACTTTGTCTATTTTCACCTGAAGAAACAGCAATAAAGGCATTAAAGTCCATGAAAATCTCTTCATCTTAGATGTAGCAGGAAAAATCATTATTAAGGGGCTGTGCATGTAGATCACATGAAAACTTAAAGACCTAATTGCATAGGTTGTGAAGCAGCACTTTCTGTAAAACAGGATAGATCACAATATAGCAGGACTAGAAGCAAATGTAAAATTAGGCCACTTACATTTAGAAAATACGTTTTATTTTTCACAAATATATGACAAGAGTACTGGTATGACTGGAATAAAACGTCCTCCATTGCTATACTAAGTCACACTATCTTTCAATGATGTTACGAAATCACTAGTTTTCAACTTCTCCCTCCTTCTGCACTAAATCTCTCTCTAATGCATCACCAGTGAAATCAGCAGTTTTGCCAGGGATATACAGAGATCATTGCCTTTGAAAACTGTGTTTTGACATTTTAAAACCTCATTTGCAAACTATTATATCTTTCTCAAGTTTCTCAGCAATATTTCCACAGAGACCCTAATATACACAAGGGGCTTCTTTCTGGGTAAAGAACCAGAA
>JAVSBS010005858.1:0-23343 GCA_033124195.1 Coracias cyanogaster | reverse complement strand
GTGTCCATAGAGGACCTGCTGTAAGCTCTGATTCATGGGAGCTTCTCTGCTGCAATACTAGTACTTCCATGGCAGAAAACCAGATATATTCTATTTTAGTTTCCCCTTCTAGGTGCAATTGCTGGTATCTAGCTAGGAGGCATGTTGGATCTAGATTTTTAATGTGTTTTTAGAGTAATACAGCATTTCTTCTTTGAAAAGGACCAGGGTTGTATTTCTCTTGCTAGTATTTAATGACAAGTCCTTGTAGACATAACTTAATTCTGAGACTGAAATGGTAAACTTATTCCAAATAAAACACAAAAAATTAAAGCTCTGCTGAATCCTGTAAGACTATTTTGATCTCTGTAGCAGATGCTTTAAAAAACTAAACAAGAACATTAAATCAAGCCTAAAAGGCAGAGTATAAGAATCAGATTTTTTTGAAGTTTTATTTCTTCAATGCTCACTAGGTATTGTTTCAGAAAAAATGAAACTTGTGTACAGTTTCTATTTTATATATACATATTTACTGTCTTTAGGACTCAGAGTATAACAAATTACTGGACTTTTACAACAGTAATTTAGATGACTGTCCTCAGTTAAAAAATTCTGCATTGTGAAAGATTTCTTGGTTTCAGGCAAACAATGTGACCTGAACTTCCATGCATGTTAAGTTGTAACACATTGAAATGTCGTTGGTTTCAGATGGTTATCTAAAGCTAGATTCAGGTATTGAGTGTTTCATACTGATGTTTTGTATCCCAGAGATCAATATCTTTCTCTTTTTAAAAATAAAAAACAAAACCTCCACAACTTTTTGCCGCTGTTTTGATCAGTGGTTCATGCCCCTTTCCCCCAGTGCAGTAACAGAGCACTGCACTGAGCTTGGAAGCTTTGGACTCTGCCGGTGCTGACAGAAGAGCCCTAGATGAAGTTTTAAAGCCTTTCCAGTTTCTTCTTCTTGGGCTTCCGTGGTAGTTTGTGGACAGCTTTTGTGAAGTCTGCCAGCTTCCCCTGCAGTAAGACCACAAATGGCTGAGCATCGCTGTGGTAGAACTGGTGGGTTTAAGACAGAGATGGAATATAGCTTATCAAGATTATTTTGTGTGCTGCCCATTTTCTGATGGAAGCCTTGTCATTTGTCTGGGCATGCTTCCATCTCCAGCATTGTGGTCCTGTGTCCTCATCAAGGATAGCATGTATATACTGTGAATGATATGATCAGAGGCTGCTTGTGTTGGACAACTCTCTTGCGGTGATGGATGACACCTGGGGTTTAGCAGTTCCTGTTCCTTGCAGGAGGAATCCACAGTTATGGCCTGACTTGAACATGTGCTCCTGCCAAGTTAGTGTATTTATTACCCTGGTGAGGACTGTTTTGCTCATGTGAATAAAATACAGCTCTGATGATGTGATAGGGAGGAGACGCAGCCTGCAGTCCTTCAGTGGCTCTTTGAGAGACTGTATGTCCTGTCCTGGGCCAAAGGACAGCCCTGCTTACAGCCCTTTACTTTTACATCCCTTTCTCTATATTGGTTTAAATACTTTGGATAAATGCTTTTGGGGGTAATACTTCTAGGCAAAGCTAAATAGCAGACATCTTAGAGGTTCATCTTTTGTTGAGAAGTTGAGTAGGCTGAGAAAATGAGAATGCATTTCTGTATTGGATCTCGTGAGAATGGAGAGGATTGGCTCACGTTATAAATAAAATTTATTGATTCTGCAAAGGAAGCCATAGACAGCATACCAGAGGGCCACTGTGCCTTACAGAATGATAGTGGACAATCAAATTAAAGCTAAAGGGATTTTCTTGGTGAGGAGCAAGCTACACTTTACTTTGTCAGTGTTTCTTCTTCTTTTTGAGTTTTGGCAGAAAAAAAAACAGGTTTTTCTTGCCTGGAGAACTCTGTTGGAGCAGACTGAGATGTAGATAGCTTGCAGTCTAACTGCAGTCTCACATGTTCTTAGTTCTTCCCCCAAAAAAGAGATTATTTGGATAGACATAGACAAATTGGGGAAGAACTGAACTTAGTATTTCTGTTTCTGTTAGGAAAACAGGAGCTGAGATAGTATGTAAGGAATGGAATGTGACAAGAGAAGGTTGTGTTACTTGCAGAGTAATTATATAAAAGTATTTGATGTGAGAATTTCAGGTTCTATTTACATAAAATTAAGCATGAGTTGATAGGAGGTATCAGGATATATTTCTAATGGCAGAGGAGAAGGAACCTGTAATTTTTGGCTCTCAAATTTTTATAGGACTATCTTTCCTTGAGAGAGGAAGGGAGGTGGAAAATGGAAGGCTGTTACTGGGTCAGGTTCAAGCTGGTTAGCTGACTGTGTTGTAGGTAGCTGACTGCAGTGGCATCAGTCTCAGCACTGACTTAGTCCCACAGTATCCAAATATGCTTTTGACTTTGATACGAAAAGTGAACTAGGAGTGCAGGTGCAGTTGGTGAATAGCTTCTAAACTCAGGAGTTAAGTGTCCTGATTATGAACTGGGCTCAATCTTTCCTGATACAGGTAGAAGATAAGCAGATTTTCTTCTTTGCTATGTGTCTATTGGCTGTTGTGCACAGGTAGGATATCTTTCAAATAATCTTAGATCTAGCTGAGGTGAAGCAAGGCTGGAAGCAGTCATCCCCAAATTTTACTTAATTAGTGAATTTATTACAGTATTTTTTTTCTTTAGTCTTCATCTAGAACTATAGTCCTTTGTCAAAAAAAGGAGGACTTTGTCTAGAGCAACTGAAGTCAAGAAGTCACCACGAATCAGATATCTGTGTATTTTGACTGCTAAAACCCATATAGATGTGAAAATTGGGGATCTGTATCTTTTCCTAGACTACAATAACTGTATCTTATAAGCATGGATGATTTAATCTTGGACTAGTTAGGTGCATATATTGCAAGTGGTGGTGTACAGTAGCAAAGATCTGAGCACAGATTAACTTTGGGAATGTTTGTTCAGCAACCAAGGTGGGTTTTGCAGCCTGTGAAGAGCTGTGTGCAGTCATAGCTGTAATGCCACCAAAATTCTAGTTGCCTTGATTTGTCTGTATGGATTATAAATACAGTGGTGGCCCTAGTGGGCATATATTCTGATTTACTATAGGAATTTGCTTCAACTAGGAGAAGAATATGCTCAGTGTACAAAACGGAGTTATTATTTGTATGTCAGTTTTCAGGGAGTGTGTTTTTTCCTAATGATTTAGAATTAAGGAGGATCTCTTCCCAAACTTTGAGTGATTGACTCATCATATGGCCTTGGGCAAGTTACTCATCCACCTTGAGCTTCAGTTTTCCCAATTAGAGTATTAAGTAAACAATGGGGAACTTGCTGAAATCCAAATGTTGTGATTGAGTTGAGGCTTCCTTGCTTTCTCTTGTTTGGCCTTTCTACAAAAAAGTAAATTTCCATTAATTTTTTGAGTCTATTTGAAAAATTCACTCTAGAACTGCTACTCCAAGCTTAGACCTAATGTTCAAATTAAGAGAATTCAAGTTCCAGACTCCTCTCCATTGTACACCTCACCTTGTCCTGCTAGGTCTTCTGCTGATCTCACTACTCTGCTGCTATTTCTGTGGACCATCCAGAAGTTCATAGTCTTTTGGGAAGCTGCAGTCTGTCCCTCATATAAAAATAAGATTTCTCTGCTACCTGTGCAAGCATTAAACAGTGTTTTTTCCAAAGAGGAGCTAACTGTAGACTGTTCAACAAAAATTAGAACGATTAACTGTGAACTAGTCATTCTGTCCTTAAATCAAAGAACACTGTTGCCCAGACAAGTGCTGTAAAATTCTTCTGATAATTTATGCTGGCTCTACATACAACCTTTTGCTTGAGTGCTGAGATCTTGAGGTTTCCCCTGTTTGTTCATGGATGAGACAGTTTTCCCCAGGGGGTGAGTGGACTGCATTGTGGAGACTGGAGGTCATACCAAAATAAGCATACTTGTCTTGGGATTTAATGAGCTGCTTTTCTGCCATCTGAAAGAGCTGTTAGTCAGTGAACCACTTTTCAGACAGGTGGCTTTTTGTGGGGATTCTCCTCATGTGTCCTGATGAGATGTACAAAAGTCAGGGGAGCTGATGGGAGCTTTTCCATCTTGAAGCTCACTGCTCGGTTTGAGCCCTGTCTCTGCCCTGCAGGTGTGTCTGCCGTTGGTGTAGTGTTCCAGCACAAGCAAAGCACAGCTTCTTACACAGAATGCACCTGAGGGAAGGAGAAGTTTATAGTCCTCTTTGATGTGTTTGTGAATTTTGTTTACATGTGTTTTTGAGGTCAATGGAAAGAACTTTATTGGAAAGAATGCTCCCAGGAAAGAGAGGTTTGAACAAAGGCTCTCAAGCTCTGGTTGTAAAGCTGTTGCTGTACTCTCTGGTACTTCTAGGTGGCACCACAAGAAAAAGAATATGTGCATTCGTTAGCTTCGAGAAGCCCAGTGTTGAGATGGTTGGGGCTCTGGTGGTCATGGTGCAGAGAGGAGCAGCTGGCAAACACTCTAGGAGAGAGGAGGAAGGGAATAAACGTGCTCTGCTGTGATAGAGTTGACTGAACTCTGAATTGTTTTTTACATAAGCATGAAGCAGTGGTCGCTTAGTGAGAAACTTGTTTTGCTTTAGTGCCAAAAATGTGTACAAAATTTATATATGTAGTTCTTCTCCAAAAATTATAATCACAAGAGAAATTAGTCTCTTTTTCTCTAAATATTTAAATGCGAGACTGCTTTATAAGCAGTCTTGCAGAACAATTATACCATGTGTACGTGGGCCAAATAAAATACAGGTTCTTATTCTCAGCTAAAACTTGAATCCTAACATTCTTCAACATTTTTTCATTTTGAATAGGAAAAATCGTAATATACTCCAGTTCACAGACATTTCTCAACTTGTTGTTGTCAAAACATATGGCAGCTTTTGGTTTTGTTTGAAGGAGGGCCTCTGTTACATACTTTTGAAAGTTTACCCTAAGAGATTATGGAAAGGAAGTCAGCTCATGTGATGACTTGTAAGACAAACTCTATCAAAGCAAAGATGTAACCTTTTTTTTAGCCTTTTTTTTTTTTTTTCTTGAACTGTTTTATTCAGAGCTAGACAAAATTCTGGTAAGAAATAAAAATCCTAATCTGTGAAACATAAAACTAAATAACTAAAACCTTCCTTCTTTTTTTTTTTTCCAGCAGCTCCATGAGACTGTGAAAAGAAAGCTTGATAGTGCTGCTTCCCCTCAGAATGGAGACCAGCAGAATGGCTATGGTGATGTATTTTCTGTGTCCAAGAAACTACGTCGTGATGATGGTCTTGGTGGAGTGAGTGGTTCTTCCAATGGAATGCCCCCTGTGTCTCCACTCCATCATCTTGACAAGAAATCTGGCAGTGGAGATACCTTACAACTTAATGGAAAACATCCGATGGGCCTAGATGGCATCAGCAAGAAGTGTCTTCCCGATTCCAGCCTGCAAATGAATGGAGGTGGTGATGCTGATGACTCATTTCCTCTGAGTTTGAACAAAGAGCTGAAGCAGGAGCCCGTAGATGATCTTCCATGTATGATTACTGGAGCAGGGGGCTCTATATCTCAGAATAACTTGATGCCTGATCTTAATCTTAATGAGCAAGAATGGAAGGAACTTATTGAGGAGCTTAATAGATCAGTGCCAGATGAGGACATGAAGGATCTCTTTAATGAAGACTTTGATGAGAAAAAAGATGCAGATTCTTCAAATTCAGCTGCACAGACTCCATTGCCACAAGATATTAACATAAAGACTGAGTTTTCCCCAGCACCCTTTGAACAGGAACAGATCGGATCTCCCCAGGTGAGATCCACTTCATCAGGTTCAGCATTTCTTGGTGCTGCTTCTGTACCTGTAAGTGCCGCTTCTCCAGCGGTTGGTAGTTCTCAGGCTATGTTTCAGCCTTCCAGTCAGTCAGTGACTGAAAATCCTAATCAGCCCATGATGCAGGCATCAAACCACTCCCAGAATGTCCAGAGGCCGCTCCCCAATGTATTGTTACCTGGGAAGGGTAAAGGAAGTGCCAAAGAAATGTCTTCTGCTCATCAACTTCAGCAGATTGCTGCCAAGCAGAAGAGAGACCAGATGTTACAGAACCAGCAGCAAGCTTCACAAGTCCACCAAACAAATCAGATGTCTACATGGCAACAGTCTGCGCCTTCTCATAGTCCGCTGGCTGTCCCATATACCATGGAAAATCCCACCAGCCCATCCGTTTACCAGCCGGATTTCAACAATCAGAAACTCATTTTGCCTAGTATGGGAAATAAAAGTTCACCGAGAGCTGGAGGCAGTTACCACGTGAACATTTTGGGTCATCAGCAAAACAGCTTGAACCAGAATGCTGTGAATAGCCAAGGCTCTATGCTGGACTATGGGAACACCAAACCTCTTTCCCATTATAAAGCAGAATGTGAGCAGGGGGTTGCAGTACCTGGTCAGAACAAGGCTCCCATGTTGGCATACATCCAGCAGTGCCAGCAGCAGCCGCTGTCTCACGTCAGCGATGACCAAAATGGGATGATCCTGTTGAAACCCAAGTCTGGAAACCTTGCCTACCGACTACCGCACAGTCAGGTGAGTGTTCTGGGCTTTGAGACCTTTCTCTAGTAGCAGATTTAAGGTTTTGCAAGCAGGTGTTGAATAGGTGAGGCTAAAGTACAGATTACTTGGTATTGTTTCAAAATGGTTGCTGTCTGATTTTGAAGAAGAAAATGATAATAGGCAATAAGCTGAAACAAGAATCAAGGACTCTTGTTTTCCACTCGGGACAGTTTTTAATACTCGGTTCTAGGTCATGTGGTAATGTGTGATTTCCAGACTAATACACTTTAAGTCACACTTCATAGAAGCTTCTGCTTACAAAGATAAATAGATTCTTTGTAAACTTCAGCCTAAAATAACTCATGTAAAACTGTAGTGTTAAACAGCGTTCTCAAAGAAGCTTTGATTCCTTTACCTTCTTTTTAGTCCCCACTTGTGTCAGAGTTGGCTCACTATAAAAGGCCATGCCTTTGGCTGCTGCTTTTTGAAGAGAGCTGGAAGTGGGGGCTGCATTCTTGATTTCTTGGGTGTTCCTTGGGGCTTTTCACATATAAGAATTCATTATTGGTTAAGTCTCAGGGGATTGGGGAAGCATGGGATGGGAGACAAATATCTTTAAGAATAAGTGATACTGGTCTGCTTGAAGCAATATGCCTCACGTTTTCCTGTAAAGGAAAATTGCAGCTGGTGCTTCGTTGCCTTACCTATAACTGATACTACAGGTGTGCTGCAGGCGGAAATTTATGCAGTGGATGGAGATGTCGACTCGTTGGGATTCTGTGACGTGCCTGCAATGCACAGACTAGAGCGCTTGTTGAGAAAAAAGATCTTTGTTATAAGGGTTAAAGCTCCTCTAGCAAAAGCCATTGGAGATCCAACTCTAGTAGGATGTTCCCTCAACAAAACTAAACAAAAATCCCAGGAAAAAGATCTGAATAGTCTGTGATGAAGACCACTGATACACAATTAAAAATCTGAGTTCAATGTGTGCTTCAAAAGGCACCAAAAAATTCATCTCTTTAAAATCTAGCAGCGGTAGCAATCTAACATGGAAGGAGGAGGGGAAGGGCAGAGATGGCTGTGTGTGTCACATCCCCCCCTCACTCAAACCAGGGTGACCTTGCATCCACACTGCCACACTTGCACTCAGTTAACAGAAATACCCGTGAATGCTTCCGGAGAATTTCTCAAAAGCTTGCCTGTAGACAATTTAGCAAAGCATTACCTGTATTTGGTTCATGATTTTTTAATGAAACTACAGAGAATGAGAACCAGCAGCTAAACACATGAGCTGAATTCTAAACTTGGAAGCAGTATTTGTTTGTGTAATTAGTGATGAGGCTGAAGTGTGCTTGAAAATGACAAATTTCAAGTGGATTTGCTGTACAAAGAGAACAGTATCAGATCTTAAATGATAATAATTCCATATTATTTTTGCTTATCTCAAGTTCCAATCTCTAAAAAAACCAGACTTATACTACAGATAAGCCTGTTATTAATTTTTCATATTTTTAACTGTGGAATATGGTGATGGTTTGATTGCTGGAAAAATACATTAAGACTGATTTTGGTCAGTGAGAGCCGCCTTCCCCTGCAAATAGTAAATACTCTGATACTAAACAAAGCAACTTGAGGATGGGAGGCATAAACACTTGTTGAATTAAATATTGACAGAAGAGGCAGGATTTAAATGTTTTGTATAATACAAATGTAAAATGTAGTGTTTGAAAAGCTGCTACCGAAGTAAACTGAAGCTGGTGTGTTTGAAGTGCTGTTTCTAAGTGGCACCACTCCTCTGGCTGAGCAGAAGCACACACTGCTACCCTCACCTCTTGGAGCTGGACTTTGGGAAGTACTTCAAGACTGAAGCTAAGCCTGTATTCCTAAATGTTGTGTAGCTTCTGACCTTAACTCTTAACTGTCTCTTCTGTGTCTGGCACTTTATAAATGGCTTTTTGGCTGTCTTTAATTAGCTGAACTGGAAACTGTATCACACTTTGCCTTTTCCATTAGAAGCTTCACAAGTGAAGAAACTATTGCATAAAGATGGCAAAAGATAAGGAACTGCTGTAATTTTTATTAAATAGTGTAAATGTACAAATAAGCAATAATTGACAGTGTGCTATGATTCTACTCCCTGTGAAGACTTTGTTTATAAAGTCTGTCTTCCCTACCCTGTAAAATGATAAAAATAATACAAGTTGTCCTCACCGTGGAGGTGCCTTTCCTCATTGGTGTCACTGCATGCAGTTTCTACGTTCTGGAGGGCTAACCCCTTTCAGTAACTCATGTCACTTTTTCTGTATTCTGCAGGATCAAAATCCTTCTCCTAACGTCCCTCGCGTTCCTGTTTCTGTCCCGGGCCCTGGCGTGGGTGCCCAGGCACCCAGCGTCTCCATGGCAGGTAACCACAGCAACCCATCGTATCTCAGCAATCAGCAGCAAGCAGCAGTGATGAAGCAACACCAAATGATGATGGACCAACAGAAGCAGAGAGAGCAGCAACAAAAGCACTTGCTCATGGAGCAACAGAAGCAGCAGTTCCTTATGGAGCAGAGACAGCAACATCTTCTGGCTGAGCAGGTGAGAGGGGCCAGCAGTCTTGTTTTCTTTGCACTGATTGGCTTTGGTGGATGAAACAGCATTTGAGACTTTGTCGAACAGTTGTCATGTAACAAAATCAAGAACATAAACTACAAGACGTTTTGGGATCGTAAGTATGATTGTTGTCTTATGTTTCTATAAAAGTAACCCAAACATGTAGCACTTGATTGGTGACACTTATTTTTTCTGTTGTTCCAAAGCACTATGGTGACTCGAAAGAATAAAATAGGTAGAATCGAGTAGTGTGAAAATACAAAACAATTCACATGGAGAGAATGTGTGTAATTCTTTGTGAAAGAAGAAAAACAAATGGAATCAAAGCAAAAATATAAGATTGGGATACTGTTGATGTGTTCTGTAGAGCTTTAAAAATGAAGCAGTGAGCAAGGGACTCCATAAGCTCATTGTGCCTTCTGCTTTTCTTCCCTGTGAGATCCAGAGCAGTTCATACTTCAAATTTTAAAATGTCTTTCCCTTGATTATTTGGGGAAAATAATTTGACATTTGCATCCAACTTGCATCTTGTCCTGCCAAAATAACTTAATTCTGCCGTCCATCAGACTGCAGAAAGCTGCTTTAGCCCCTCTCAGGGAAACAGGCTCCTTGGGTGAACCTCTCTAAGCTTTAAACCTTTTGCAAGTCTTGCAGCTGGGAATCAGCCCAGCGGGCCTTATTCCTATTATCAGTGCCTTTTCCACATTTTTAGAAGTCCAAGCAGGCATGTTCCAGGCACTGGTACTGTACCTACAGAGAAATTATCAATACCTGTTATTGAGGAAGGGGAAGAAGAATTTTCAAAGAAGTTGCCAGACCCAGGGAGAACTGTATTCAGATCTTGTGGAAAAAGTGTAAAGATCGGTACTGCTGAAAAGTTTTGTCTTTGAAGATAATGGCTGGGAGGAAAGAGCCACGGAAACTGTTGTCTTTGAAGATAATGGGGGGGAGGGAAACTAGTGGTTTAATGGAAAAACCTGTGAACTGCATCTATCCCTGAAAATTAAAAAAAAAAAAAAGAAGATTAAATGCTTTGGAGTCCTTCAATTAATAACAGTTGGGAATGTGTAATTTCCTTAATTTTCAGCACTGTTAGAAGCTGATAAATCTCAATATTCTCAACTTTAAAGTTGGGAGTTGTTACCCCTGGTAGATAGAACTTTCACTGGAATAACAGCTAGGAAAATAGAGGTGGTGAGAGAAGGTCAGGTAATGCTTGGGGGACGACCACACACACCTTAACTTCTATTGCAGCAGCTGTCCATCAGAAGCTTTATTTAAGAAGGAAGGAAATGATAACCATCTCCTCTGAACCAAAAATACGTGAAAGCCCGTTTTGAGGGGAAGGGTGTAGTAGAATCTGCAGTGTTCTGGGGCTGTGGCTGGGCCAAGTCCTAGCAAATGGCTTTTTTCATCACCTGCAGACTTCCGTTAAAATTGAGAACTAGATTGAGGTGACAGAAAAGGCCCTTTAGTTCTTGACCCAGTGTAGATAAAACATAAGAATGCAGTTTAAAGAAAAACTGTATGAATGTTGGTGAAGTTACACTTCTGATATTTGGGTAAAACCGGTTTGGGCTAAGGGAGTATTGAAGTGGAAATACACTATCAAAGACTGAAGGGTAGAGAATGCCCAAATCATCAATAAAATCTTATTTTCTGTATGACTTCTGTGATCTGTAAATTTAAATAAATATAATACTTTTTGGTAAATCATTCAGGTTTTGATGACTTGTATGTTAATTCCACATGTCAACAATTACTAATTGCTACTCTCCCCAGGTGTTACAAAACAGGTACTTTTTGAAAGAAGGTGGGGAGAAAGGAAATGTGGGGTGATGGCTTCCTGCTTGTTCTTCCGCACCCCTGGTGACTGGCAGTTGCTAGAGCTCAGTATTAGAGCTCTTACAGCTGCGGCCAAGTAGGTTTCCTGAGCTAAGTTCTGGACCTCATGGTGTCAGGTGTCTCTGAACAGGGGTTGTGTACTAACAGTGGGATAAGTAGCCTAGCTCACAGTGTTGAAGTTTGGGTTGTTTTTTTCATAACTATTTGCTTCTGCTTAACCAGCACATGTTGCTGCAATAAATAATAATATTATGAAAATATTTTATTCCTGTCCTAGTTACGGTAACTACAGCTAACTTCTACAGCTTGCATCTTGGTATAGTGATACTGTCACTCTGAACACACATGAGGAGCAGCTTTGCTTTGGAGCTGAACAGACCTCGATGGTGCATTTGCCTTGCTTCTTGGCCTTGTGCTGCCCAGTCAAGCTAGATCTTGTTAGCATTCTCATTTGATATTGGTTTCTTTATCCAGTACTGTGTGTGTCCATAGTTTTACAAAAAGAGTTTTGAATCAGTTGATCTCTACTCTGAAACTTAAGAGTTTCAGGTAGCATCAAGTGTCATTCCTTGCCAGTCTGAAGCTGTCTTTGCATTTGGTATTCTGCATATTTTTTTTCTCCTTTTTTTTTTTTTTTTTTTAAAAGCCAGTTTCTGCAGCTCTAGGTTTCTCTCAGAACTATGGCATCTCTACTTGGCTTCTGTGGTCAGCCTCTTTCAGGTTTGACTGGTCCCGCAAGCAGCAGGTCCTTTCTGTCAGGCAGCCTTCCCTCTTCATTCCTCTGCATGTCTCAACAGCTTCTTAGTCATAGATGTTGCAAAAGGATGGTAGTAATGTGTATCTGCCTCTTTGTGACATTGGCTAGTCTCTTCTTTAAAGGCTTATTGCTTGTGTCTTTACCCCAGTGTTCTTGGAAGCACATTTTTGTCCCCTACTGTGCTCTGTGTAAGTAGGTATTTGTGCAAATCAGAATTTCAGTCTGATGGAAGGTATCTGTGGAAGAAGAGTCAGAATGACTATGCCTGATATATTTCATATTGTAAAAGCAGCCTGCTGTGAGGTCTCCCAGTGTACTCTTAATGCATGCACATATACTCTTCACATTCCCCTTAAGGCTTTAAATGTCACTTTCCCTGAAAGTTTCCTAATAGAAGATTTGTTTGTTTCATTTCTCAAATGGTTTTATCATAAAGTAGGTACAGGTTGAATGTGCTTTAAAAGAGGCAAGGTTATTCTGAGTCATTAGTAGGATTTGTTTCAGTTGGTTGATACATTGTTAAGAAAATGGTTGTGAACAATGATTACAAAACCTGAATTGGTTCTCTTACAAACTTAGTTCTGCAGTTTTCCATATTCTTCTAGGAAAACCAGTGGCATACAAAAAAATCCAGGTTTGTGTATATTTTTTTCATTTTTGAAAACAAGGGCTAGAAAATATTTAGGTGTTCAGTTTTTACTTTTCTATGTCACATCGTTGATATTCAGGACTTGTACCGTTACTGAATTTCTAAAGAGAGGTCTAAAATTGATCTGGGGGTAAAGAGCAAAAAAAAAAAAAGTATCTGTGAAATTTTTTTTACATACATTTGCTTTTGCTTTTTGTACCTGCTGGTGTCTCTAGAGTATTGCTAAAAATGCCTGTTGATTGTGTTACTGATTAAAAGACTATCATCTCAGATTTTCAATGTTTTAAAGGCTTCAGACACGCATTGCAATAACTCCTGTAATGCGGGCTGCTGTCCTGCTGTCTCTTGAGTTCCTATTCTTGTCGCTCATCAGATTACATTGATTGTGTTTGAACCTTGAGAACAAAGGTCTAAAGTGACTTAAAGGCTGCAGAAGCCCCTTTAATTACCAGCTCTGCATAAAAGTATGGAGGTAGCTTGTTTTTGTCCAAGTCAGAGCTTGACTTTTTTCTAATTGTCTTCCATTGGACCTTTCTTAGGAGAAACAGCGGCAGCAGCAAGAGCAGCAGCTGCAGCGGCATCTGACTCGACCACCTCCCCAGTATCAGGATCAACTGCAGAATCCATACCAGCAACAGGTCGGACAGTTCACAGGTAAGTAAATGTGGAATAACAGCGGAAAAAATATCAGGAGTAAAAAACAAGGTGTCTTCAAATTTCCTGGGCTTTTTATTCATTACAGCGTCTTCCTACGTCACTGTGCCTTGAAACATTTAGACCGGTACTCTGATTCATTGCAGATTAACAGCTTCCCGTCCCAGGTATCTGGGACAACTTAAACTTCTGATTCTTAATATTGCTTTGGAAATGGGTAAAATTAAGTACCTTCATTGTTCTAACGGCCTTTTCTATTACCATTGCCCTTTGCGGGTTGTAGGTTATCCTTAACTTTCATATATTAGGATTCAGTTTTGTTTTGTTTTTTTTCTGAAACCTGACATCGCTACTGCTTATATCTATCACAGACCCTCATTAAAGAAAAATAAGCGATGTATTATTCCTCTTATCTACTAGGATGAGTTTAAAATTTTCTAATATTCTTATCCCTGCTGCCTTTAGAAGGGAATGCAATTTGTGTTCTCTTCATTACATTTCAGTGCCCAACATGGGTTTTATTGTAGGAGAAGCAGCTTGGTGTGTCTTCAGTGTATTAACACTGATAAATAATATATGTTGTTACTGTAAAGCTGGAATAGCTTCATGAATGTGGAAGAACTGAAGAAGAGTAAAAATTCATCTCCTTACCTGAAAAATCCGTACTTAGCCAGGGTATTGAGAAGCTGCTTGTTTTTCATAAACCTAGAGGACAAAAAAGTGCTTATTCCCTTCGGTTTGTTTCCTTAGTCTCTATGTTCCCCCAGAAATAAATACTGAAGGGAAAAAATGCAAATAGAAATGTGATACCCTCATTCTGACAGTGTTTGTGACTATGTGCTGTTGAGTAGAGCTATGACAGTGTTTTGTTACTTAATTGAAAAATCTTGATACCAATACAAAAGGATTGTGTGTTAACACAGTGATCAGTAGCATCCTTCAAATGTCGCACTGGCACATTGTTTTCTCTCGCTACTGTCCTACAGAAATACAGGAGTACACCTGTGAAATATGTTTTGCTATTATGAACATCATATTGTTAAAGCTATTTTTGAACTTACAATGTTTTAAACTATTTTTTACATCTAAAATTGTGGTATGTGTGCCACCTCTTCACTGTAGCATTCCAGTAAGGCTCTTCCCGACCCATTGCCACCACTCCCCGGAACGCTATAGTGTGCTTTGTTGATAATTAATTCAACATGATTTGAATTATATTTTAATATATTTGAATAAAATTATATTTACATTCAAATTGAATGAATACTAATGGAGAGCCAGTATTCCTCAGCTATCTTAAAATTTGAAAACATTCTGCTGCTTACTTTTTGGTTTGAAAGTAGAGAAAATATTAGTGTAGGTGGGTTTCCCTTGGTCGATGCTAGGAAGTGGGGAGGGGATTATATGCATTACAAGTCATACTGCTTTTCTGTTTGTTGTTTGTTTTGGGTTTTTTTTTTTTTAATTTGCTCTAAGTAGGTGGCTGCTTCTTTTACAGGAAGAAACATTTTTACTCAATTTACAATAATTTTTTTTTGTTTGCTGAGAAGACCTTATTTTTACAAATCATCTTGCTTGGTTATCAGCAATGTGTATTAACATAGCAAACATTTCATTGTGGAAATCCAAAAGATACTTGACCAAAAATTTCTGAAAGTTCTTTAAATTAGAAGAAATTTCTGGAAGTGGGAAAACACAGGACTGGAAAGCTGATGGTTTGACAATAAGAGATACGTGGTGTATGCCCAGAGTAACTGACAATGGCGTGCAGTGAGTGCTATTTTCTAACAGCCTGGCAAACTGCATGCACTTCAAAGTACGTGTGTGTACCTTTTGTTCACAGAGAAATACCAGAGTCCTACCTTTAAAGTCTAATTTTTAAAATTGATGATGCTGAACTCTTAGAAGTGGTATTCAGATTTTTTAGGACATTGGCATATCTGTGTTTGAGATCAAGGTGGAGGTGCTAACTGGAACAACAATTGACACTCTTTAATTAAAGTTCTGCTGTCTGTGTCGTGTTGCATGGGTTGGTTTATAGAAATGCAGCTGCACCTCTGTTGTGGATTATAGTGTCTACAAGCCTAGCCTGGCTCTGGGTGAACCAAGGTATTTGATGTACAAAATATTTCTTTGTGTTGCAGGATCATCTTCAGCCATGCCTGGGGTCGGTAACTTAGGACAGTCCAGCTCCAGTAGTCCGCGGATGTTTCCTCAGACCCAGAACATGATTCAGATGGGACCTGGACCCAGTTCTGTTCCTCCGCTCCAGTCGGGCTCCAGTCAGCAGGATCGGGGAGTGTCTCAGTATAGCAATATGCAAAACATTCAGCGAGGGGGCTTGTACAACTTGCCGTCCGGTATGACGCAGATGGTTCCCCAGCATCCAACTCAAAGTGCCAATGGACAGCCAGCAATGCAGAGACAAGGCAGCTTGGGCCAGGGTGCTGCCGTTCCTGCTGGGTACGGGCAGAATTCCTTAGCAAACTCAAGTATTTCTCAGCAGCACAGTAAAGGTGCACTGAATCCAACCTTATCTAAGCCACAGATGGCCAGAGTACCAGCTGCTATGGGGGCTCAGAACCCATCTTGGCAACACCAAGGTATCCCTAATATTAACAACCAGACACAAGCAAACAGCGGCTTAGGACCATTTACTGCCAGCTCCTCTTTCCACATGCAGCAAACTCATCTAAAGATGGCTAACCAACAGTTTGCCCAAGGAATGCCTCAGGTAAGCCTAAGCACCAGCAGGCCGATGACCTCTATGAATGCTGCCGTCTCTGGGCAGATGTTGACGTCATCCTTAGGCACGCAGCAGCGGACAAACCCGACTACGCAACAACAGGTATCCTCACAGCAAGTCTTGCCTGGCATGAACCAGACTGTTCCAGATCTGAACACTTTCAACCAGAATCCAAATCAGCAAATGCCCAACAGAGGTAATCTGCACTGTAGTCAAGGGTACCCTGTGAGGACAACCAGTCAAGAGCTGCCTTTTGCTTACAGCGGCCAATCAGGCAACAATGGACTTCAGAACTTAACTGGTGACACAGATCTGATAGACTCTTTGCTGAAAAACAGGACTTCAGAGGAGTGGATGAATGATTTGGATGAGTTGTTAGGAACTCATTAAAATGGGGCTGGGGGTGGGGCTTCTACTTTTTTAATTATTTCATGAAATATAAACAACACTTGGACCAAAAAACCTGTGGCATTGAGGAGACTTACAGGCATTAGAGGTAACAGGTTGGGAAAGGGACTGGAGCTGCTTCTCAGTGAGTGTTGATAGATGGCAACGGCGCACTGAGCAGGTCTGCAGGAGTAGTGCGCTTTGTCTTGGTGTCTCTAGGGAGTCACACGCTTGAACAGGTCAAAAAATACTGTGCGGGTCCTATTCAGCCGTTCAGAAATCTCACTTGCAGTGTTCTAAAATGAGGGGGTTTTAATTATTTAAAAATAAAACTAAATTCCACAGAAATAGTGCAGAAAGAAAGCAAATAGTTGCACGAATTGTATTTAGGGCTTAGTCTCCTGCAGCTATTACTCACAATCATTATTTGTTCATAGCTTGATGTGCTGTTATAATACTGTCCATCAAACTTCTGACTCTTTATTTGAGAATAGTCTGTATGCACCTGAGTACGCTTGCAACATGTTTTGAGTTGTTTCTTTTCCCCATTGCTGGAGCATGTGCCTGTACTCTCAATAAGCAAGTGATACTTCACAGTAAATAATTCTAGATGCTGGTAATAGATGAAAGAAAGTATTAAAACCTGGCCAGTTAGTCTAGGTAGTCGTCTTAATAGATTGTAGTCATTTAAGCTGCAGTTTGCACTCTGTTGTAGAGAGGCACAGTTCTTGGCTTGTACCTTGCTGTGTTTAAAGGGGGAATTTCTTATGGGAGAACTTTTAAACTATAGTAGGTTTAACATGAATTGTAAAGCCATTTACTTTGCACCTATTTCTTCATAACTTATTTCCAAAGGTAGTTGTATTTAAATGAAGGCTTTGCTTCATGACAGCTCATCTAGTTTTCTTTGTTGTAAAAAGTAAAACTAACTTTTGAGATCAGTTCATTCCCCAAAGTTAGCAATGATGCAATGAGCACAAGACTTTGTCACCTCAGGATAAAAATGAGGAAAAAAGGATTTGGTTAAGAGGTGGGAAGTCCTTATCAGCAATAATAGCACAGGCAGCCTGGGAGAGTACTTGTATCAGGGTTGCTCCAACATAGAAGTCTCCCCCCTTTAAATACTTTTTTGTTTTGTTTTTAAAAATACTGGGTTACGAGTTTGATAATCTTTCTGTGGACTGGTGGGTTTACTACTTTAATATCCCTTGAAGCAGAAGCTGCTGCTTCAGCTCAGCCCAAGGAGACCTCTTATCTGTGTGTTGGGGTCCATTCCAGAAAGGACAAAAACCACCATGGGAACAGTCAGTGTTCCCAAGTCCTTACCTTCTACCAAAAAAATCCCCTATCCACCAACAAACCACCTTGCCTTAACCTTTATTTTAAAATGAAAATCAAGTTGAAAGCTTTTGTTTCAAATGCACAAATACCTCTTCCCTTTTAAATCCACTTTTTTGCAAAACTCCTTTAAACTTCCTAATCAAACCCAGCATTGTGATTTAAAAGCAATTTCCTTCTACACAGACCGGCTTCTTCAGGAGTTTTCGGCACCGCAGAGATGCGTGCGAGAGGGTTTTCTTCCCAGAGCGGGTGAAGGGAAGTGAAGGATTACATTGATTTCAAAGAAGGAAAATATTTTACTGTATCTGCAGCTCCTTTATGAGACAATTTGCACTTTTAAAAACTGCTTTTTAACACTAATACTTTAACCCTTTCCAAATATGCATGGAACATGGTTTGTCCAGCACACTTACCTAGTGTGGATGAATTACGCTCTGTTGAACAGATTTGATGTTGTATCATGTTGAACTGTTGGTGAAAGATGTGCATTGATCAGTGGATCCCACCGTTGAATAGTGGATAGAACTTCACTGAAGCAGACTTAATCCCTCGTAGAGCTTTTGAAAAGGTAACATGAAGATTGTGTTTGGATGGGAGGACTAAGGTGTTAATGACTTTGGTTGTTGACACTCGTAATATTTTCTAGAATAAGTAGTTGAGATGCAAATAACTGATGCTAACTTCTCTTATACTGGCAATCTAAAAAAAGAGCTGGTGAGTTTGGTTGACAAGTTAAACCAACAACTGGCCCAAGGTAAGTGTCATTAGAAGAGTATAGATATAAACTAGCAATGGCAGGGGAAGGAGTGTTTGCTGTATTTTTGTTTTTAAGGGTTAACTTTGCACCAGTGTGCCTTCCCTTCCTGTTGGGGGTGCTTGGGACCTCATAATTTCAGGTGACATCCTTCAATGTCACCGGGTTTTGTTTTTTTCTCCCCCTTACAAACACTTGAGAGAAATAACAGGGTAGTAGGATTCAGCTTTTCTTTCTTCCCTGTTTTAGGTTGTGGTGAAATCTGCTATGTTTTCCAGTAGATTTTGCACACAGGCTTTGTTCTGAATAAGTCAAAATACAATCCATCCAGTTGTGATTTAATTGGAGGAAAAGAACATCTGCTCTTTGCATTATTACTACCAAAAAGGCAATCCAGCTAAATATCCAGGAAAATGCAGATGTACTCTTTCCTCCACTGTTTCTGGAAGCTAAGGTGGATATTGCCCTGCTTGACCAGAGGGTTTGTTCAGGAAGGTATCTAAATTTGGTGACAGGGCCTTTTCATGGTACTGTTAAACGAAAATTAAGTGTGATTCTAGGCAAACTGGCTTACAATGCCCATCGGTCATTATATGTGAACAGGATCCAAACAGCATTTAACCTGATAGGAGAAACGGCCCTTGCTTCTGGTTCCCTGTCCACATAACGCGGTCAGACTGTTGGAAATACGGTATCGCTGTAACAGAGTTGAAACAGTTCAATGGAAATGCAAATAGGGTTTAGATGTACATAGGTGCGTGGGTAGGGCTGGGCTTTGCCTCTGTGCCCGTTAACATGTAGCGGTATATATATGCACTTGGGCTTTCCATTTGCTGCAGCTTCAGAGCAATAAGAATCTATCTCCCCTGAACTGTCCCTGGCCAGCCGCCCATGGCTTTATTTATGAACTGCGGTTTTGGTTGGGTAGGAAAGGTGAGAGCGTCACTGTGCAACATCCACTGCCTTCCAAAAACCACGATTCAATTGAAAAGGGTGCTCAAAATTTTGTTATACACATTTCCTTTGTGTAAATAAATGTTTACAATTTTATATTAAAGATTTGAATAAGAGTTAGATCTTCTGACTGTATATTTTTTACTTTTTATAGATTTTAAAACTATAATTCTTTATATATGTGTTTGGGGGGGTATTATGGTAAGTTTTATGCTTGTAAATGGAGAACAGTTGAATTTGATGCTAACCTTTATGAATTTTTGTCATTGAAATGTATAAAGAGTCCATTAATCCCCTTATTCTTTTACTACAATTACTGGTGCACACCAAAAAGAAATCCTTCACTTCTGTTTTATCATTATAAAATAAATATTTTGCTAGTGCATTAAACGTACATTGTGTGACTTTATACGTTTGTGTGAGCTGAGCAGGGTTCAGCGTTGTTGTTCCTGCAAGATGGTTCCCTTCGTCACAACACGCGATTTTGGTCTGCCCGTTACGAAGGCTCAGATTCTTCTGTGTCTTACCAATTCTTACGGTTTCAGAGAGTCCATTTAAACAGGCCAGAAGAGGCTTTGGGAAACTTCACTTTGAAAACAAGGCTTTATGCTACACCCACCGCTTCTGGACTTTTTAAATGCAGTTGTAGGCCTTGAGCTGGGAAATACGCCCGCAGAGGTGGTTGTTACTAAAGAAAAGGATGTTAATAACTACTGAGACCTCACATGTGCAGAGTTGTAGAGTTCCAAAAATATGCTCAGATTCCCTCAAAATAACAGGCCTTAGAGGTTCAAACTGGGTTCCTTGAGCCTTCTGAAAAGGCAAAGCTTGTTTGATGTAGGCAGATGGCACACACAAAAAAAGAACAAGCTGAGGACTGAGGAGCGCCTACTGCAAGTGTGAGTTAGCGTTTCTGGACGAGGAACAAAATACTGGCAGCAAGTGTGTGAAGGTTTTGGCTTAAAGCTGGTGAGGTCCCTGAGCCACAGTGTAGAGCGGGTGGGTTGAAGAGGCTGTGGAAATAACATTGAAATACATCTTTTGCACCCTGCTGAACTGTTGAGCCTCTTCCGATGGACGCTCACCGTATGTTGGTTAAAAGAGAAGTAAAGCAAGGACCTGGGGCTCCATCAGTGCCCCAGGGAGCCCAGCGTCAGTGAGCTGTGTTCAGATATTAATATGTTCTTGTTAACAAGTTATTACTTGACGAATTACTCTGAACATTTCAAAGCAGTTCTTGTAGTGAATCATACCACTTGCAGCAGACCCAGGACTTCAGTTATGTAGCATTTCCTGTTTGTCAAGTGTGCCTTTTAACTGATGAAATCTAGTCTTAATTTCTTAACTAACATCTCAAATCTCTCCAACCACAGATGGAGCAGTAGCGATAAAGAAGAATTTGCCAAGTGACACGCATGTTTCTTCCTATGGCTGTATTCATTTTACAGGTTACTCTGATTTCAAGCATCACCCTGTGTAATAAGAACTTCAACAGCTTCAAACATCGAAGGATCATTCTCCAAGAATGGTGTCTTTTATAGCTATTGTGTTTAAGGCCCCAGCTCAGAGCCCTCAGATTTCCTCACAAAGTGCATCCTGACTTACCTGAGTATATTTTGAGTATATTCCTACTCTACAAGTTGTGTTTGGAGGGAGGAGGGGACCTGTAACTTCAGAAGCTTGTGAAGAATGAAATGTAATAATAAGTAACAATACCAGGATGAGCTGCTTCTAGCCAGTGGGGAGCTGTGAACTTCCTACTTTATTAACTTCTGTTTCACTGTCCCATGAAAAGCGCTGTGCGCTATTTACTGTCAAGTAAAACAGAAATTTCCCAAGCTGTCCCCCATTGAAGTGACAGGCCCGTGTGTATTTTCCCAATGATTTTTTAGGAGTCATTTGCAGCTTGTGACCAACTTCTGCTTAGAAACGGGATGGTTTTTGTTTCGGTTTTTTTGTTGTTGGTTTGATGTTAGAAGTGTTTCCTGAGGCTAATGTAAATTTCTAATGGAAGTGTTTTCTAAAGCCTGAATGATTTGTTGAAATGGTGTAAGCAGAAATAGACCCTTGGTGACATTTTCCCTCTAATTTTATGTTATACACCCTGGGTGAAATCTTGGGTCACCAACATATTCTATTAAGGTTAATTGTTTTATTTCTATTTCAGTCTGGGTCTGCTGGCAGCTTGGAAGGTCAGAAGTCACATGGTACGAGTGTTTTGCAGAGAAGGGGAGTGGTTTTGCTATTCTACATGCATGTCTTTTAAACTAGAAGTGCACAACTCTATGCTTGAGTTAATTAAGTTTTCAACTCGATAAGCTGTCACAATGGGTTTTGAGGCAATGAAGAGCGAAACCAGAACAAACTTGCTACATCCCACTCAGGAGGAACTGTAGGTCTGGTCGCTGCTCGTTGGTGTTGTGCACAAATTCTGTACCAAGGGGATGTGTGTGGCTGTACAGAGACAGGCAGTGGCTTGACCATATCCTGCCCCTTCTCTTCACCAAATTACAGGAAAACCTTAGTTGATAATGCATGATACTTTTTTTTCTCCTTTCTGGTTTTAAAAATCTTAAACTCTTGAGTACCTTTATCCATATAAAGTTGCTCCAAAACACAGGATAACTTTTTGAACTGATGCATGTTTTGCTTTTGTGGAGTGGAGAGAAGAGCTATTTAGGGCTAAAATATTGCTGGTTTTCAAATTTTACATTTAAAATTGTAATTCTGATGTCAGTGGAATGTTGCTGAGGGTCCACGTGTTTCTACATCCTCTGCTGCCTTCCATTCAGAACTGAGAGTCATAGAATCACAGAATGCTTTGGTTTGGAAGGGACCTCAAAGATCATCTAGTTCAAACCTCCCTGCCATGGCAGGGACACCTCCCACTAGACAAGGTTGCTCAAAGCCCCATCCAACCTGGCTTTGAACACATCCAGTAATGGAGCATCCACAACCTTCCTGGGGCAACCCTTGCCAGTGTCTCACCACCTTCAGAGTGAAAAACTTCTAATTTCCAATCTAAATGTCCCCTCTTCCAGTTTGAACCCATTACCCCTCATCCTATCACTACAAGCCCTTACAAAAAGCTCCTTCCCAGTGCTCTTGTAGGTCCCCTTCAGATACTGGAAGGCCACAAGAAGGATCGCCCTTGAGCCTTCTCTTCTCCGGGCTGAACAACTCCAACTGTCTCAGCCTGTCCTTGTAGTAGAGGTGTTCCCGCCCTCTGATCATCTTTGTGGCCCTCCTGGACTGCATTCTATCTTTATTTTGAGTTACACTCAAACCACGACATGTTCCTCTGTGTTTTAGTGTTGGATAGTATGGGTTAAGGCAAGAGGTTGTTTTCAACAACAGAGAACTAAAATGACAAAACCCCTAGAATAAGTCCCTCCAAAAGAGTTCTGCAAAGGAGAACTGTTGAGACACCACAAGAGGCTTGAGGTTATCAATGTGTAATTATCCACTGCATTGCCAGCACAAGAAAATTCTGTTTGTGTTCTTGCACATCCCTGAATTTTTAGTTTTAAAATTTGTATGTAGCTTTTTGGACATATATTTTATTGTTGATTGTTCTACCAGGAGTAAAGGGTGCTTGGCTGTTTTTTTTTTTCTTTAAGCTTGGCTCTGCCATCAGGTCAATACCAACAGGGAAATCAGGAGGCTGTATTACTTGATGAGAGATGTTACGCTGTGCTGCACCACAAGAATTAGCAACAGCACTCCCATACCAAAAAGAACTTTCATTTTGTATATTAGCCAGGAAAAGGGTTGTACTGCAGAATTTTGAAAACATCAGAAAACTTGTAAAAACAGTGCTAGTAAAGGTCTGTGCTCTTATTTAGTGAACTTACACTATTAATGAATAGGATAAAGTATCTGAGCGCTCTCTTAAAAACTCAGGATCCAGAAACAGAATTAAGTTATTCCAGCTGGAGTCTAAAAAACCTAAGTCTTTCACATGGTCCCCTCCACTACTTGGAATAAGAGCAGAAGGTCAAGCGGTTAATTTGTAAATGATTGTTAATTTTTACAACTTCACACGTTATTCAGATGCTTTAGAGCTGATGCAAACTAGCAGTAAAAGGGCTGAAAAAAATCCCATCACCTTT
>JAVSBS010005856.1:0-14933 GCA_033124195.1 Coracias cyanogaster | reverse complement strand
ACCGCCCCGCGCTGCCCGCGCCTTAAAGCGGCAGCGGCAACGGCAGCGACCCCGGCCCCGCCGCGATGGGCCCGGGGTTCCGGCCCCGGTGCCCGAGCCCAGCCCCGCCCGTCACCCTCCGCCCCTGGTGCCCCCCCCCCAGTCTCCCCGCAGAGCACCCCAAGCCTTCACTCACCGGCAGCACCGGTGCCCCCCAGTCCAACCCACAGTGTGGCCCCGGTGCCCCTCAAGCCCCCTCCCCGCTGTGTCCCGCCCCGCGGGGTGCCGGCACCGCTCGGCTCCCGCCGCCCGCCCGCGCCGGCACCGCTCCAGCCACCGAACCGTCCGTTCTGCCCTTGTTTCCGTCTCTCTCGCATCGGAGCAGGAGCTGTGCCGGCCGCGGGGTCCTCGCACCACGGAGACACCGGGGACACCTCGGCCAGCCCGGCCGCGGCGGGCACAGAGGGTTAACTGCAGCCTTGGCGGAACGGAGCCGGTCCCCGCGGGCTGGGAAATAAGTAATTCCTTCCTCCAGCCTTCCCCGGCCCTGCAACGGCAACGCCTCTTGGCTCCCTCCGCGCCCCGGGCCCGGCTGGGGGGCGAGCGGTGCCCGACCGCGCCGTCCTCACCGGCCGGACCCGCGCCCACCGTCCCCGCTGCAGCTCTCGGCGGTGCCGCAGCTCCGGCCGTGCCCGCCGCGGTACCTGGGCGGGCGGGCAGCCCTGCTGCGGGGCGATGGGCCCACGGCAGCGTGTGCCGCGGGGCGCAGTGGCACGGCCTGTCCAGCAGCACACGGTCCCTCCGGCCTGGCAGGACGCCGGACACCATCCACCAACCACTACGCACCATCCACCATCCACTACCCACCATCCACCACCCACCATCCACCATCCACTACCCACCATCCACCATCCACCATCCACTACCCACCATCCACCATCCACCACCCACCATCCACCATCCACTACCCACCATCCATCATCCACTACCCACCATCCATCATCCACTACCCACCATCCACTACCCACTACCCACCATCCCCTCCCGTGCCTCTCCTGGCCACCTGCCCTGGCCCCACCACGGCTGGCTCGGGCAGCGCTTGGGGGAGCAGCTCTGGCTTCCTCTGTGCCCAAAGCTGGGCTCGAGGTGCGTGGGGTGGCGAGGGGAGCCAGCCCGGCACAACCTGGCACGGTGGCAGCTTCAACCAGGCCACAGCCAGGAGCCTGGTGTGAGGTGATGGCAGAGAATCACTGTTGGCCACAGCTGCCCCGCCAGCACCGCCACAGACCCTCTCACAGCGGAGCATGCCCAGCCCGTTTCCCAGCAGTGGTTGCTGTTGGAGCCGGGAGGTTCCACGTCTCCCTGCTTCACCCGCCCGCACACCAGCCGGACCCACCAGCGCCAGCCGGGGCTCCCGGCACCTCTTCCCTGTCTGGCTGGTGCTGCTGAATCCCCACTGCCTGCCTGAAGATCACCCTGGACAGAAGTGAGCCCCTGGCCCTTTTCTCCTGCTCTGCTTGCCCTGGGGGGGTCTCCACACCCCCACCTCTGGGTCGCTGGCACTGAGAGGGCTCTGTGGACATCACCAGCATCCCACATCACAGCCTCGTGCTGCTCTGCCAAGACCAGCGAGGAAAACACAGGCACAGCCAGGGCCTTCCCTCCCTCCCCTTCTCCTCCACTTAATGGGGCAGAAAAAACAATTAGATTCATAAATCCCCATCCGGGGGGGCTGGGACTCCCTGCGGGCACAGGCAGGGGTGGCTCTGCTTCCCCCTCACATCCGCCTCAGGAACCACCTCACAGCATGACAGCATCCATAACCCACTCCCTAGGACCCCACAACCCCCTGCACACCCCCCATGCCCCTTTAACAACCCCAAGCCCCCCCTGTACTCCAGGAGCCCCTGAACCCTCAAGTACCCTCCCAGATAGTGCCAGCCCTGCCACGGGCCAGGCTACCCTGAGCCCAGGGGTGCTTCCCGCTTGCATTTCGGGTACCATGATCCGGGACCCTTCATCGAAGCCACACTCAGAGGCACAGGGGGCTGCAGAGACCTTCCAGATGGGGAAACTGAGGCAGGGAAGAGGATCTGACTCGCCCAAGCTCACCCGACCGGAGAGGATCAGCAGCACATCCCAGCAGTTGGTCTAGTCCCCACTCCAGGCAGCCCTGCCTCTGGCCCCCAGCCCCCCAGGGCCCCGAGGGGTGTGGGGGTCTCCCCCCATGGGCATGCAGAGCACGCGTGGCCCCTGTGAGGGGGGCCTGTGGCCAGGCTGTGCCTCCGCTCCAGCTCTGCGCTGCCGACCGCAGTAATAGCAGGGTTCAATTTCCCGGAGCGGCGAGCCGTGGGGGTGTCAGCCAGCGCTCGCCCACCCGTGGCAGTGAGATCAGCCGCGGACCCCAACCACGGGCCTGGCCACCGCGCCAGCCGGGCTGCTGCTGGGGGGACAGCGCGAGATCACCCCTTCGACATCCCTCGAGCAGCGGAAACCCCGGAGGAAGCGTGTCCCCGTGCGGGGATCCCCAGCTGTTCGGGCAGGGTCACACAAAGCCTCATCCGGAGCCAGCGCGGTGGCACGGCGGGCAGCATGGCGGGCAGCACGGAGGGCGGCATGTTGGGTGGCAGTGGCCATGTGCAGTGGCCAGAGAGTCCCAAGGAAGCTCCAGGGTGGGGGAGAGCCATGACTCAGCCCGCTTGCGAAATTCCTATTTTTCCCAATATCTGGACAAGCCGGTGGCCTCAGACACCTCCACCCACAGCAGCTGGGCCCCTTCGCCAGCGGCACATGGCAAGTGGCGAAGCCAGGCTTTGAGTTGCCTGGGTGGCAAGCAGGGGGGCGGCCGGGTTTGGTGGGCAGATCCCCCTTGAGCAGCTCTGCCCGGGGCACGCGGCCATGCGAGGTCCAGCCCTGGGCTCGGCTTTGCTCCATGTCCACACCCAGCCCCACCAACAAGCCCCTGAGACCAACAGCTGCCCAAACCCTGATGTGTGCCGACCCCGCACGCCCTGCACCCACCAGCCCCTCAATGCTGGGATCCCCTTCCCAGAACTCGCCCCATGTGGCCGCAGCTGCAGCAGCCTGGCCGGGGCAGCCCCAGGGGTGGGGGTCAGCACCGGGCACCTCGAGCTAAACCCCAGAATCAGTCGGCTGGAACGCAGCACAGAGGAAGGATGCTCCGATGGCGGCTGTGGCCAGCGGGATTCTGGGGCCCCTTTCTGGGACCATCCCCAGCTGGAGGGAGGGACCCCACCGAGCCCCAGCACACGGTGCAGCGCAGCAAATATTTATCCAACACCACCCCCCGGCCAGCCAGGCTGGGGCCCCGAGCACACGCCAGGCCACGTGCGGGGCCAGGGCCGAGCCCCGCGGGACATCCCCACCGAGAAATGACTTCACGGGCTCACTGGGACAGCGACGAGGGGTCAGGCCGGACCGGCCAAAGCTGAGCAAGAGGCGGGAGCTGAGAGCCAGCTGGGACCAATCCTGCTCGGAGCAGGAGAGGAGGGCGGCCGCTGCCCCGCCGCTCTCGGGGAGCCCAGCCAAACATCTGTTCCGGCCTCTGGCCTGCGCTGAGCCCAAGTGGCAGCGAGGAAGCCGGAGCCAGGCCAGCCGGGGCGCAGCGGGTGCCAGCTTGAGAGCAACCCTCCCGGGGGATGCTGCTGGCAGCCCCCAGCCCCACCGGAGGGGACCACAGGCTCTGCAGCGCCCGGATGCCAGCAGCACCATCGCGGCGGCACGGGACAGTGCCTGGGGTGTCCTGGGAGCTGGACACACGTGCCCATCCCCAATTGCCCGACGCTCCCAATGCCGAAAGCTGCTGCCACGGCTCAGATTGATGAACAGTCAGGGCAGTACCTGGCTCATGGGGGTGCAGATGCTGCCGCTGCTGCAGTGGGATGCAGTGCTGCCACCAAAAAGCGAGGCCCAAAAGGACACCCCCGAATCACAGCGGTCCTGGGTCACCCAAGGAGTTCCCCAGGGCACTGAAAGCCCCAGGATATGCTCAGCCTTGAGGATGGGCTCTGGAGTGACGCCTGCACACCCGAGGCCCTGCAGCACAGGGATCATCAGCGCTCCCGCAGCCACCGCAGCAAGAAGGTGCTGAGTCAGCAGCCAGCCCCGCTCGCTCCCGCTCTGCTCGCCCAGCCCGGTGCTTGGCAATGGCAGGATGAGGCCCAGCAGCACCCATGCTGTGCCAGAGGGGCAGGATGAGTCCAGCCTGGGCATCCCATGGGATTCTGTCACCACAGGGTATTTGAGCAGCTTCCAGGATGGAGCCAGCTTGTCCCAATTTCTCCCTGGGGACCTCACCCAGGGAGCTGCCCATCCCACAAGCACCGCCTCAGGATGTGTGGCTGGGCTGAGATTTTGTGTCCCCACAGGTCACCATGAGTACCAGAGCCAGGGAAAAGTGCTTCTCCTCTGCACCCTGCAAACCCCTCTGAGAGCAGCTCTGCCCTGCCCCAACCCACCCACAGCTGGCCAGATGGACCAAGGGAAACCGAGGCATGGCCAAGGTCATGCAGCAGGTCCCTTCAACCCTCACTCAGTGTCCTGTGCTGCCCTGGAGCACAAGGCGCAGCACGGGGAGGTGCTGGGAGCCTGCCAAGCCCTTGGCACTGGGCACAGTGGCCTGATGGACCCCTCTGGGGACATCCAGAGCACCCCAGCACCCTCACGGCAGTGTCACCATTTGTGGGGAAGCAGCTGGGGAACGGGCCAACTGGTGAAAGACATGACAAAAGGAGAGTGGCAGAAAGGACAACATCATGCAGGGTGCTCTCCAAGCCCAGGAGGAATGGCCAAGTGGGGCAAAGCAGGGACGAGCCAACACTCTTGTCATGCCCTCAGCCCAGGATCCTGTCCTGCATGGGATGGGGGAAGCCAGCACACCGCACCACAGCAAAGCCCCGCTCACTCCTCATCATGTCCTGGATGGCCCCAGAGAACACCCGGGGTGATGTGTGCTCACCTGCTCCTGTGCCAGCACCTAGGACCCACCAGAGCTGCTCACATCAGGTCCCCAAGCACAGACGGCACGGGGGGAGACGCACCAACACGCAGCCGCACTACGTTCCTGGGGAACGGCGGCTCCACAGGGGAGGTGGCACCCGTCAGACGTGCAGGACATGGCCCAGACGAAACCAGGCAAAGCCCAGCTTGAACAACCCCACCCGGGTGATCTCCGCCTCTTCCGCTGCCTGATTCACTTGCAGGTCTGCTCACGAAGCACCCACACTGCTGCAACATGGCCCCAGCGCTGCAGTTGGACAGCCACAGAGGTCCCTTGGCAACGGGTGGCCATGGGCTGATGGACCTCCCAGTGCAGTGACCTTGGCATGGTGACCTCCAGGGTCCTGGAAACAACCCCAGCACATCTGGGGTGTGAAAGCATCACCAGCAGTGTGGCACCCCTCCAGGGCCTGGCACCAGGGGCAGGGGACAGCGAGCAGCACGCTGGGCAGCAGCGGGGGGAAACACAAGTTGACAGTGGCCAAGGAAGGGAGCGAAGATTCTTCAGTGGCAGGGGAGCAGCCCAGGGGTTGCTGCTGTCCCAGGCTCCAAGGACAGGAGGGACAGGGCAGGAGAGCAGCACCATCCTGGCAAACGCTGCCATGTTAAGCGAAGCTCGCTGCCTGCACCAGGCCCTTCAGACACCACGGTGCCAGCATGGGCACATCCTGGTGGGGCTGCTCCCGGCCCGGGCTGTGCCGGGTCCCTGCCAGCCAAGGGCTGCCCAGCTGCAGAGCACAAGGAGGATATGGTGACACGAGGAACAAAAGAAGGGCTGTGCTCCAAAACAAGGAGGGCAAAGCCAGAGCTTTCCACCTCCCAAAACCAGTAGCAGGTCACTGGCAGAGGGGAGCCGCGAGTGCCGGCCCGACAGACGTGGGCAGGCGGGCACAGCCGGGCAAGCAGCCAGGATGCCGGCACATTCGGCTGATACAGAAATGCTCCTGGGGGCTGGGGTGTCCCCAGCCGATCCCTGCTCTCACCATCAGACCTGATCATCCCACCCCCAACCTGAGCTTGGCCACAGGACCCCGACTGCCTTCTAAGCTGGGCTCACCCCAACCACCACCCTATCAAATTTGCCCCAACATCCTCACGGTCAGCCCCCATGCCCCTGGCCGTGCCTCACCTACCTCAGCCCTCTCTCCTTCCAGGCTGCATCCCCAGCAAGCCATGGGGATGCTGGCTCCCATCACGGCTCTACGCATCTCCGAGAAGGACGTGCCACAGTGTCCTCTGAGCTGGCTCTGACCTACTGCCCTATAAGCTGGGCGTGCGTCGGCGCGGTGCAGGGAGGTACTGGCCCAGCGGGCTGGGCTCAGGGGCTGCTGGCCCCATCTGCAGCACTCAGCTCCTGCCCGGTGCATTAGTGGCACGGGGAGACAGGGCCTGAGGCGGTGTTTGCTTTCTAGGTCAGAGCCAGCCGAGGAGGATGGATGAGGGGCTGTGCTGGGTGAGGGGCCGTGCTGGATGAGTGCTCCTGGCCAACAAAGCAGCTCCTTGCTCCAGTCAGCTCCAGGGAGGACGGGATGTCCCTGCTCCCCTGCCCTGGCTCTGCACCCCATGCCCAGGCTCCTGGGCAGAGCACCCGGGTGTCCCCCAGCACCCAGCCAGGGATGTCCCCTGGGGACAGAGACCCCCAATGCTGCCTGCTCTAGGGGAGCCCCCCAAGTCCTGCTGCTGGGCCACGGGGGATGGAGATTGGTCACTGCACACCCATGTGCCAACAACATCTCGGTGATCCTGATCCCCAGGACATGTCCTTGTGGATAAGAGGGTCCCTCTTGCACCCATCCCTGGGGAGTGGTACCCAGCACAGAGCACCCAGTGCAGAGCACCCTGAACAGAGCGCCCAGCTCAGAACACCCAGTGCAGAGCACCCAGTCTGTCTCTGCACCCACTGGCAGGGCACTGGGGATTTCCCTCAGGACACATCCAGGACATCATGCTGGGGACCCTGTGCAGAACAGGGACTGGGACACCCGGCCATGGCAGTGGCCACCCAGCTGGCCGTGGCACTGACAGCTTCGCCAGCACTGGGGGACTGTGATGCTGCCAGGGCCTTGCAGGAAGCTCAGCCTCACAGGGCTCTGACCCCAGAGCCTGGCCCCTCCCAGGAGAAGCGGAGCCAGCCTGGGGCAGGGCACAGGGCTGAGCCTGGGGAGGGTCCTGCCAGGGCAGACCCTGCCCACACTCTGCCTGCTCAGCTGATGAAGTGATGTGCCACCTTACCCCTCCCGGCACTGCCTCTGCAGTCAAGGGCACTCCAAGGTTATCCGCCAGCACAAGCAGCTCCAAGACAGAGAAGGAGGAAGACAGGGAGCAGTGGAGCCCTTCGTCCCCACAGCCAGACCCGCTGTGGCCCCAGGTTCCCAGGGCAGCCCAAATCCACCCCACTGCCCATCACACCCCACAGTCCAAAGGCTGGTGGCAGAAGGTGGTGACATGCCACCTCTGGCTGCCAAGCGAGGT
Organism: Coracias cyanogaster; assembly: GCA_033124195.1. Classification (NCBI taxonomy): domain Eukaryota; kingdom Metazoa; phylum Chordata; class Aves; order Coraciiformes; family Coraciidae; genus Coracias; species Coracias cyanogaster. The sequence goes on along the minus strand of JAVSBS010005856.1, from coordinate 7,463 downwards.
CCCCAGGAGGGGTCCAAGCTGAGCCAGCACAAGGCACCCCTGTTCACAAGCACAGGGCAGCCCCCCAAGGTCACGCCACGCGCCCATGGGGAGGACGAGTCTGATGCCACCGGTGCCACAGACACTGTCGCCCCTGTGCTGGGACATCACAGGGGCAGAGGCCAGCACAGGCACCACTCAGTGTGTCCCCTCCAACTGCAACACGTGCCTCCAGACCTCATCTGGGGAGTGCTGGCCCCAGGATGGGTGTGAAACCATGGGCTGTTCCCTATCCTGCAACGAGCTGACGTGACTACGGCCACCCCAGGAGGGCCAGAGCAGCACTGTCAGGAGGCCAAATACCTCCTCCTGCTCTGGGACAACTCAAATGCCGAGTTATTTATTTTCTCCTGTGCTGAAACAGGAAACCTCCAACATGCTGGAACCCTGGACCCCCGCCAGAGCCGGGGGCACCTCAACAGCGCAGCGGGAGCTGTAAAGAAAATGCGAGTCCTGGGTGTGCTGGGCTTTGCCCACCTGGCAGGAGACAGCCCTGGCCCCACAGGTCGAGGAAGGGAGACCGATGGGTGTCCCAGAAGGGGGGGACCCCACTCAGCAGCGCGCCCTGCTCCCCGACACTGCCACCCGTCAGCACTGACACCCTGGTGCCTGGTTCTCGCTAGGGTGCTGAGACCTGACCCAGCCTGGCCCACCTATGGGCCACCAGCACTCCTGGCTGGACACAGGACAACTCTGCAGTGCCAGGTCAGAGGCAGCAGCTCAGACCCACTGGTGTAAACTGGGAGAGCACTTCTGAAAGCAGCAGTGTTTATCGCAGCAGGGCTCTGGATCGGGGGCTCCAGCAGCCACACACTGCATGTTTTTCTGAGCCCCCTGCTCTGGGAACACTCAGATCAAGCCAGACACTTCCCACACATGAGGAGAGCAGCACACACCAGTTCAGTGGCTCACCAGTCCCAAGAAGCCCTGGCTGGTCCAGCACCTCACCAGGGGGAAAGCTGAGATGCAGGGAAGTCACCTGCTCAGCCAGAATGACCATCATCTACGTGTTTCTCCATCCATCCCTGCTTTCGGCCCAACAGGAAACAGTGAAGCCTCCAGGAAAGCCCCAGTTCGGGCACAAGCCTGGGTGCAGGCACTTACCCTGTGGTGATATCGTCATCCTCTGTCAGCGTCTTCCCCATCAGATCGCTGTCGCTCATGTAGCCCGACTTCAGCTCCACATCATCGGTGTCCAGCGCCTCGACCAGCTCCAGGCGGGAGATGTGGCTCAGCTTGCTGGGGCTGCGCATGGGCATGGTGTGTGAGTAGTGCGCCCGCTCGCCGTGCATGTACCAGCTGGGGGTGCCCTCGGAGCGGCAGGTCCCCCCCACTGACGGTGCGTCCCCCGCCTGCAGGCGCGGGCTCGACTGCCCGTAGCGCCAGGACAACGGGGACGAGCGGTTGGACAGGCTGGAGACACTCCGGGGGTTGGCTTCATCGCTATCGTAGCAGGTCATCTCCAGGGAGCTGTGAGGACAGATGGGGGGGGTTTAGGGCAGGGCACGGTGTGGCAGTGGAGCTCTGTGCCCTGCCTCACCCCCAGAACTGGGGCTGCAAGTGCTCAGAACACAAAACTGCCCCTTCTGGGGCAGCCAGGCAAGGCCAGAGGCTCCCAGCACTGTAGGCACAGACACACTGTCTGTCCCGGACCCCCTCCATCCCAGCTGGCAGGGGACAGTCCCCTCCTTCCCTGCCAGGTGCCAGCACAATGTCCCGCACTGCAGGACCTGCTGCAACACCCACAGCACCAGCACCCAGCAGTGTCCAGTGGTGCCCATTTTGCACGTGGGGTGTGATGGGGAGGTAGGTCTGTGCCTCCCAGCCCCAACCGGCCCACAGAGGTGATGCTGCCCACATGGCCCCATGCACCCACCTTCGGGCAGGGGCTGTGGGTACCAGCAGGGCTGGTGACAAACACAACACAGAAGAGGGGCCAGCACCTCTCTGGAGACTGGCCCCAGCCCCAACCCGAGTTGTGCTGAACCCCACTAACAGGAAGCCTTTAGTGGAAAGCCCAGACATGCCCCCGCCCCGTGCCCAAGCTCAGCTCTCCCACAGCCGTTCCCCTCAGCATTTCAACATCTGCATCCCAGACCCAGGACAGGACAAACTGGGGTGGTGGCACACTGATCCCAGGGCATGCGGCAGTGGGCCCTGCCAGGGAGCAGAGGCTGTGAGTGAAATGTGCCAAGGAGCAAACCAGGGACCAGGTCCCTGCGTCAGCATCTCACACCAGACCCCTGCAGAGTGAATGTGGTGGGCTGTAACATCTCTCTGACAAGGCCAGGCTGAGAGCTGGGATTGTTCAGCTTGGAGAAGAGAAGGCTCCAGGAAGACCTTCTTGTGGCCTTTCAGTATCTGAAGGAGGCCTACAAGAAAGCTGGGGAGAGACACTTACAAGGGCTTGCAGTGATAGGACAAGGGGTGATGGCTTCAAACTGGAAGATTAGATGTAAGGAAGAGGTTCTTCACTCCGAGGATGGTGAGACACTGGCACAGGTTGTCCAGGGAGGTTGTGGATGTCCCAACAATGGATGTGTTCAAGACCAGGTTGGACAGGACTTTGAGCAACCTGGTCTAGTGGGAGGTGTCCCTGCCATGGCAAAGGGGTTGGAACTAGATGATCTTTAAGGTCTCTTCCAACCCAAACCATTCTATGATTCTATAAGTCTATGATTCTATGACTCTAACCTTCACTGGGCAGGAGGGGACACCCCAAGACCGGGCTATCCAGCCCCATGGGGCTGCCTGCAAGCTGCTGCTCTCCAGTTAACCTGGAGCCCACAAGCCCACCAGCAACAGGGAGTTCAGTTACCCCCCACACCCCTCGGGGTGTATTTTGGGCAAATAGCACGTCGGGGAGTGATGCAGAGACTAAATTTAGACACCAAAAAATGATTACTTCTTGGAGCAGCTACTTGGGAACCCACAGCCCTCGACTTGGCTCCAAACGCTACCATCAGTGAGCTATTCCCTAGCTTGGAATAAACAGAGCACGAAAAGCCAAATCTCAGCTGCAGCATTGAATTTAAAACAGGGAACTACATAAAAAACAAGGAAGTTTGTTAAAGCGGAACTAACAGGCAGCTAAAAGGGTTTAGTTTTTGTCGGCAGCACAAAGGCTATTTAGGGATGTTCCGCCGGCGGCTCGGAGCAGATGCAAACCACGTCCCCAAGCAGGACTAAAGCCCCCGAGGAAGCTCGTGTGGCCCTGCAGGCGGGTGCGAAGGCTGCCAGAAGTACGACGACATCTTTCAGGAAGAAAGTTGTGTTCTAGCGAGGAAACAGCAAAGGCTGAGCCCCCGCCACTGGCTGGAAGAACACAGTGACGAGAACAAGAGGAATTTGAGGAATAGTTTGTGGAAGGAATGAAGAGAGAGTGCAAAGCAGCTATAGGGGCAGCGGTGGCATGGGGCATATCCAGGGGACAGCGGATGACATCCATATTGGACACACTTGTAGGAAGTGTTCCCAAGAGCAGAATTAGTGGGTACGTGTGTAATTACAACATACCAAGGAAGAGCTGACACAGCTTTGGTAAAGGAAAATCCGGCTCATGGCCACAGAGGAGCTCCGGCAGGGACACGGAGACCGCACGGCTGAGGCTGCTGCTGGCTACCAGGAGGTGGGTGAGTGTCCTCGCCAGAGGCAGGTGAAGCTTCCAAATAAACTCAGCTGCCATGGGGTAAGAGGGAAGATCCTCACATATTTAAGAACTGCTTGCAGGACAGAACAGGGGTTGGCATCCCCAAGCTATCGACGGTTATTTTTCTCTGTAGCAAGGATCTATCTGAGGCCTCCACCACACAATGTGCTCGTAACTCATCAAGAAAAGAAAGCGATAGTGAAGAGTCAAAACCCACTGGCAATGTGAATTTAATCACCCTTAATATCCTTGCCCTACTTCCCTAAGACCGGGGCTGACAGAGGATTTGAAACAGAGCTGAAGTGTGACACGGATGGGTGCAAAGCAGACACAGAGAGTGCGAAGGGACCACAGAGCAGCCCTGGCTCGATCCGAGCAGCACCAGGCTGCGAACCAGCCCCCGCACCAAGCAAAGGGACGGCAGAGCCGGGATGGATATCCCGGGAAATGGCCAGCTCCAGGAGTATCGCCAGGGCCCTGTGCCAATCCCATCGTCCCAGCGCTCCGCTGCTGCTGGCTCGGAAAAGATCTGGAAAGTGCAGCGAGGACAAGCAAGGTCTAGATGAGCTTCTGGGTTAGGAAGAGTTAAACCAAGTGGGCTGGTTCATCCTGGAGCGGAGGTGACCCAGGGAAGGTCTGTGATGATGAGGGAAGGGAGAGAGGAAGCTGCTGGTTTTTGCAGCTCCAACACAACAATGAGGCTGGAGGGAGACCACGAGGTGGCAACAAACAGCAGGAGAAGGATGCTCGCTGCATCCCTCCGGCTCCCACCAGGCACAGCCTCTGTCAAGGCCAGGCTTCAGAACACGGCTGTGCCCACAGGGTTGGGGCCAGGACGGTGCCCTGGGGAGATGCCCCTTCCCCCTGCGCTGCCCCCAGCCCACCCTGGGCAGGGTTCAGGCCCTTCAGCCCGAAACACTGGACATTAGGAGGAGGTTCTGCACCCACAGGGTGGTGGAGCACTGGAATAGGCTCCCCAGGGAAGCAGTAATGGCACCAAAGCCAACAATATTCCAGAAATATTTGGACAATGCCCTCAGTCACATGGTGTAAGGGTTGTCAGGCACTGGACCAGGCTGTCCAGGGAGGTGGTTTAAAGGACATGAAGATGTGGGGCCAGGGGACAGGGTTCAGTGGTGGATGTGGTAGCGTTAGGTTAGTGGTTGGACTCGATGATCTTGAAGGTCTTTTCCAACCAGAATGACTCTGTGAGTCTGTGAATCAGGAGCCAAGGAGGAGGCTAGAGCTATCGGGCAGACCCAGAGCACATCCAGAGCAGAGCAGTGGCCATGCAGCGCTCTCAAGTGAGAGACCCAGGACAGGGTGGGGGGACACGGCTAGCCCCAGGCATGTGTCAGAGGCACCTCTGAACACAGGTGGACCCTCTGCTCTGGTTCCCCAGCCCCGTGGTCCCCCAGCCCTGGGTACCCCTCCTCTGCCCAGCATCCAGGCAGCTCTGACGGTTTCTCCATCATCATCTCAATACTAGATAAGCCAAGTCACAGATGGGGATGGAGCACGTGGTCCAAACCTGGGCAGGCACTGGGGGACACCTTCATCTCTGGTTGTCCATACAGGGACACCAAGAACAGACCTCACCCCTTGCCTGGGGTCTGGGCTCAACCAACTTGGTGCCACTCCCACCCATCTCCACTGCCCCAGAGCACGTGTCGGGCCCAGGGCACTGCCAGGGGCAGGGCTCTGCTGCTGCCCCACGCATGACACCCCACAGGTCTGGGGACATCTCTCCAAGCCCCCACACAGCGTCCTCAGGCCACAGCCGGCTCCCTCCCACTCCCACAGTCCTCACTTGGAGCAGAGCCGCTTCCTGGCCTCCCTCGCTGCCCCAGGAAGGACGCTGATTGTGGGGAAAGGGTGGGGGGGGTCCAGTGGCGGGGCCTCACCTGTGAGACACCTGAGAGCCCCTCAGGCTGGACATGGTCTCCTCCAGGTTCTGTCGAAGGTCCAGCACATTCTGCACTGTCCTCTTCCTCTGGGACTCGGGGTCTGCGGAGAGCCAAGGTGGAGGCTTTAAAGGGATGAATGGCTCCCGTGCCGCTCTGCCCATGGCTGTGCCCCCAGCCCCTTCACACACCCCTCTGACCATGGCTGTGCCCCCAGCCCTTTCACACACCCCTCTGACCATGGCTGTGCCCCCAGCCCCTTCACACACCCCTCTGTGCCCACCCGGCTCTTGCTCTGCTCACAGCAAAGGGACAGGGCTGGGCTGGTGCTGGGCTAGGGCTGCACCGCCAGGAAATGCCACCCAAGGGTGCTGTGGCCCAGATGGGTTTGTCGGCCCCAGGAAGGATGAGCATGGCCGGGGTGGGGACGAAGTGGGGCCAAGGGACCCAGGCAGGTGACGGGAAGCCAGCTGCAGCCAGGCCACCCTGCTCTGTGGGGTGCAGGAGCACCAGCCCTGGAAGGATGTTCCCAAACCCGTCCCTGCGCCCCAGGGGTGCTCTGTCCCGGGGACACGGGTGCTGCAGCAGCAGTTCCCAGCACACAGCTGGCGGGACCGAGGAGCTGTCGGGGAGCAGCGTGAGCTGAGCCCTGCTCCAGGCACACACGCAGGCGTGCACGCCCAGCACATGTGTGCACACGTGGGTACGCAGGCACGCACATCCACACATGTGCACACACCCCCCAGAGACACCCACGCAGGGGAACACACACACACGTGTGCGCACACACAGACACCTACATCGAGGACTGCACACGTGTGCACACACACAGACACCCACACGCAGGGATGCACACACACACGTGCGCACACACAGAGACACATGCACACACGTATGTGCACACACAGAGATAACCACATACAGGAATGCACACGCATCCGTATGCACACACACGAGGGGGGGTCACTCCTGGCACAGCCCTGGCAGCGCTGCCGGGCTGGGGGTCATGGCTGCAGCCCCCCGGCCCAGGCCGCTGGCCAACAGCCGAGCCACCGCGGCTTCGATCCCGGATTTCAAGCCTTTCAGCCCAGCCTGCCGCTGAACCGCAGTGACGGCGAGCACGGGGGAGGCTGGACACGGCTCCTCGTAATGTAACGTGGCAACCAGCGCTTTGGGATCTGCGACGGCACCGTGTAAGCGGCAGTGACACGGGCACCAGGGGGATACCGCTGGCACGCACCCCGCGACAGCACGGCCATGCGTCCAGCGCACGAGCAGGGCTGGGGTCCCCTTGTCCCCACCACACTGCCCAAGGCAGCGCAGGCAGAGCCCACGGGTGACCCTGCCCCATCACCGGGCTCTTCTCACCCACCGGCCTGGGCAGGAGCACCTCAAACCAGCGAAGCGGCTCCAATTTACGCATGACCCTGTAAGGTGGTGACAAGCAGTAACAGACCCGATGAGACAGGTTAAATCAAGCAGGTCAAAGCCGGCTGTAGGGGAGGGGAAGCAGGGCTGGTGAGCCCATAGGGCACCCAGCGTCACCAGCACATGTAAGGATACCCTGCCCCGTGTGTGTCCGACCACCCCAGTCCAGCTCCAGAACAAGGCTTAGCAGGAGGCAAGTCTGAACTCATCATTAAATCTCCGCTGTGGCCTGTGCGTGTTGGAGGAGTTAACAAAGGCAGAGCCTCCGACTGGTGCTCCAGAACCACGGGACTGGGATGTGCAGGGCAGAGGGATGGAGCAGAGGGGGCTGCACACACGGGGCTGGGGCACAGAGATGCTCCAGGACCCTCGGTGCTGGAGGCTGGCACCATCCTGCTCTGCGGCTGGGGACAAGGAGACTGTGCTCCTCTGGTGGGGCCAGC